>JBCJKH010047331.1:28649-45283 GCA_039877255.1 Loriculus beryllinus
GAATGGGTTGCCCAAGGAAGTTGTGAGTGCTCCATCCCTGGCAGTGTTCAAGGCCAGGTTGGACGAAGCCCTGGGTGACATGGTTTAGTGTGAGGTATCCCTGCCCATGGCAGGGGAGTTGGAATTTGATGATCTTAAGATCCTTTCCAGTCCTAACTGTTCTATGATTCTATGATTCTGTGTTCTTGGTGTCAATTTTGGGAGCCTAATGTGGGAATGGGTCCTGCAGGCAGCCCTCGCGTTAGATGGCTGTTGCTGCTGATCCTGGGCAAAGCTGCTTTTGACATTTGGCACTTAAGTGCTCTATCCACAGATGGAGGGTTTGGTGGTGATTTATGACTTCAGCTCAGCTGTAGACTTTAGCAAACATGGAAACAAAGATCTGCTTGTGTTTATTTTTAAACGCAGTGCACAAAAAGCAAGCTCTATGAGAGAAGGTGATTAGATAGTGGCGTGGAGGATACCCCATGAGGAAGACCTACATGTCTGAAACTGCAGATCAGTTTGGAAAGGATAAGAAGGAGTCATGAGAAATTTAGAGGCAATATCTGGAGCAAAGTATGGTTTGTCTAAATGCATCTCTCCAGAAGATGAAAACCTCCTCTTCCAGAACTTATGGCTCTAATATGTAGGAGGTCTGCCACCTGTGGCATTACATAAATGTTCATTTGCCATCAATGTGCACATGCATATTTACATTTTTGGAGTCAATCTAGGTTGACTTTATTGTTGATTTCAACAGCCAGTGCTTCTAGACTGTTTTTGCTTTGTTTTTCCTTGGGCTCTGTAAAACTGATGCTGTGGAATGATTGGGTGGGGCTGGGTGGATTTTTATATAGTACATCAAATTATTTGTTTCAGCCATTTTTACACCATGTGAATGACATACAAACTTTGTTATAAGTTGATTCCTAATTGTTTGGAAAAGATTCTGTTTAAGTTTATTTCAACCTATATGGTATGCACAGCTGTTCACTTGACCCCTGAGCTATTCATAGTGCAGCTGATCCTATGAATAGCATAATATTTCATGCTGTGACTTTTGGATGCCTATAGGTTTCGACAAGTTATGCAAGTGCCAAACATACATACTTTGTGGATGCATTTCATAGTTTCCCAGTGCTGGTGCTCAGTATCTAGTATACTAGATCTTTTCCCAACACTTATAGCTGTAAACCCTCCTAGAAGACTGTTGGAAAAATCCCATGGATAAATTATTTTGGCATATAAGGACACTACAGCCAAAACTGGACAGATTCAAGGTAGCAAAGTGAAGAGTGTTGTGTAACCTGGGGAGAGTTCTTTAGTGGATGCTTGGATGCTGATGGGCTCTTCAGCTATCTGAATGACTAAGAGAGGTGAAGGGAATGTAACAGGTGAAGCTGTCATGGGAACAGCAGGGCTTTGGACAATAGCATGCTTGGAAAAGCAGTTGTTTCTGTTCTTGGTAGTAGCCTCCCATTTGGGATTTGCATTCTTCCCAGCATCTGGCAATCCTGCTTGTCACCCACTTGAGTGCAGCTTCTATTAGGAAGGGCCTGAGGTTTTTGGTGTGTCCTTGTCTAGCTCTATAGTTCTGCTGCTTCTTCTAACCTAAGAGGACCCTGCCACGTTTCTAGAAGCTTCCACTGCTTAGCTTCGTGCAGGTCCATCACATGGCATTAGTCACCTCTTGGGAGCATAAAATGGTTGAGAGAGAAATGCAGAGAAAGAGGAGGGAGAGAGAAAATGAGGACATGATGTATTGGGGGTGGGGAGGGGGACTTGGGGTACTTGCTCATGATTATGTTTAAAGAGGAACAGTGAGTCTGATGATCTTTGCATTCTCAAGGCTTCTAATCCGCTTGCTCTAATCCTCTTAACAGCATCTGCTCTATTGGACTTTTATCTGATCTCTCTGTCTCTCAAGCAATCTGTCAAAGCTTCCCATGTTGTAGTCACTTCTGCTCCTTCCCTAGAGGACTGTCGGGTATCCTCTTGCCCAAATGGGGTCAATGGAATCTGCTTATTCTGGGGTCCTTCATCCTAGTCTGAACTAGTTGAAGACATGCCTTGGCTATTACTTTGAGTTCCCTGGATTTGGTGCAGCATTGGCAATGGAACCTGTGGCACTCCAAGTTGTTTCTGCAATATAACAAAACTTACATTTATGAACAACCCAACTTTGGAGATTTGAAACTGCTAAGAATGAGCTTTGGGATGGATCATTTGAGGTGACTAAAACAAAAATGACAGCTTTGGAGAGAATTGGTTTGTTTTAGGTTTCTCTATTTATTAAAACATGTGATATGATTAGAATGGTTAAACTACCCTATTTCTAGATTCTCTTGCAGAGAGTGTTATCAATGACTAGTAAACTAAAATATCATTATGTAAGAAAGTGAACTTCTGTAGTTTTAGCTGCTGGAGAGTTTTAGAGGGGAAAGTCCCAACAGCATGTGTAGTGAAACCCTCCAAAGTGAACAGTGACATGTTGTAACTTTAAAGTACAAAATAACTCCCAGTATTGCGGAGTAAGGAGCTGTTAAGATTCCTGAAGATCTTTAGGCTGTAATTATTGTATCCTTATAAGGTCTTTACAGCTTGGTCTTGATTATGGGGTAAGATCAAGCTAGGTAGAAACAGCTGAGATGAATATGTGCTATTTGAATAGAAATAGTTTTATCTTTGAGCATCAGAGAACATGCATGGGAGCAGCTAATTCCATGTAATAAGCAAAATGGAGTCTTTAATGCTTCCCTTAAAGCCCCCTTCCTTAGGCTGTTGGAAGACCGAATACATTGTCTCTGTGAAGTATGAAGAAGCATTTTTAACTGTATGCGTTACTGGACAGTTGGTGATTCAGTAAAAGGCTGGAGGAAAGCAGCCTGCATCTTCTGGGAACAGTTTAACTCTTTAAAGTTGCATGAGGACCAAAGCCATTGTCAGTACAGTGATTTACATCTGTCTGTACTGCACAAAACAAAGTCGGCTGCAGTAGGGGTAGTAAAATGTTCCATGACCTTGTGTTGTGTTTTGTTTTGTGGGTTTGTTTTTATTTAAACTGAGCCGAGCATGCATTGAAGCAGAAGCTTTGCAATTTGTCAAAAATACAAAACACACTCAGATATTACTGGTTTTGAGGACAAAAGCCTCACATGCTCAACATACACACAAACTGCCCGACACAGATCCTGCTGGCTCTCAATAGCTTCTCCTTCTGGTCCTGCTGCCTCTCTGCCCGAGTGCCAATCCACTGATTTAATGAAGGCTAATGGTATAATTAATCAGATGCACCCGCAGCACAGCGGTTCATGAGACCTGAGTAGATGTGACAGCTGCTCTGAGGGAGAAAAGAGAAAAAGCCCACAATGATGACAAGAAGGAAAACAAGATCTTCAGTGAAAAGCAACAGTCAAAATAAAAAGAAATCAGCAAAGAGATGGGTTGGGAGCCTTTGTGAGCAAGGCAGAAAGCAGTCTTTCCAGCTGTACTGTTGTAAAGGGCATGAGATCTGAGAATCCACATTCTCTCCAGACGTTTTTGGTTTAAAATTCTCTTCCCCTTTCTGCTTCTCTTTCTTCCCTTGGCCTCTACTTTATCCCTGCAAAGTGGTTTTGTGCCTTCTTGAATTGAAACTGTAGGGGTTAAGAAATCTTATGGACAACTAAGCATCCACGGCAAGTAGGTGGTGCAGATAATTTTTTGCACTCAAGATCCACATGAGTACTGTAGGTCACAGGAGGGCAGGAGAGAAGATGCAAGAAGAGTTTGTTTCTGATGGCCAGAATGGGGATTGAAAGATGCTAGCTGTGTTTGCTGTTAACTGTTGGCATGAATTTGAGCATATCATTTCATCTGAGCTGGGGGTAAGGAGAGAGGATCTCTGTTGCAGGTTAGCCTTACACAAAGTGCTGTTCTGGGAATTCCCTGTAATGCTCTATCAAGGGGTGACTTCTGTTCCTCTCTCAACCCCAGGGTGAGAACATGTGAGACACAGGAAGGTGTAATGCATTCCTGTGGAGGACTTGGGCACTACTCAAGTTGTATGTATTCTTGCCTTACATTAAGGGGTGTCTGGAGTCTTGGGTACAAAAAATTACATACATCCCTGTGTTTGGAGATACATCCAGGGATTCCTATGCAGTCTTATAAAATGGAGCTTATCCACAGAAGAAAATGGTGTTACTTGGTGCCATGTAACTGCCTCTCAGGTGCTCAAATCCTCAGTAGATGTACAAGTTCTTTTGTGTTTGTTTTGATGAGGGTTTTGTTGTTGTTGTGGCTTTTCTAGGGGGTTATTTGGGGTTGTTTTGTTTTGTTTTCCCCACTACTTTCTGATGCTGGAGGTCATTAGGCTGCTGTTTTCTGTTTCCTGAAGTGCTAGAGCTCTGTGTAGAGTTATTTTCTCTTGACAGTGCTGGTCAGCACAAGTGTCAGGCTTGTGTCTGTTGGAATCCATAATCTAGGCTAACAGTTGTTCTCAGGAGGATAGTACTAGACTGTACTTGGAAACGATGGGAGCCTTCCTTTTTGTCTGGTGTTGTGGTGGCTGAAACACATGTCCTGCCTGTGGAAGCCATTGATTATGTGGCATTCCTTGGTCTGCTGTAGCCAGCAAATAATTTTGTAATGGAAGGTATAACTTTTCTGCCCTTTACTGAAGGCTCTACTTGATTTTCTCCCTGCAGTGAGAAATCTAATAATGTCTGAATGCAGCAGTTCTGCCCTTTGACACTCAACTCATTCTGGACATCTGTGGGAGGGTTAGTGCCTAACTCAGGGTTGTAGTATCCAGTAGATGTTAGAGAGCTGGAGTAAGGGTTTGCAACACTGAGTTATGCAGACGTCACTCTCACTTAAGATAGCACTGACTGTTGGGAGGGATGATTGGTGGAGACATTTGGTGTTAGATATTGAATATAACCATAGAAATACCCTGGTTTATCAGTAGGAATTTGAGGTTATAGTTTTTGGGTTTTTTGTTTGTTTGTTTGTTTCTGTAAAAATGAATGCTGATCTCAAACATTTACCTGATGATAGCCATGCTGGGAAGGGTGGTTTAACTCTTGTTTTACTTTCCCCCAATTTTCCTTTTTCTTTTCAGATGAAGCTGAAGTTGTGTTGGTAATTAGCTACAAATTTGGAGGTGATAACAAAGAATAAGAGGGTTCAGGGGAAGGCAGTAGGTTTCTGATCTTCCCAGCACATCTGCAGGTCTGTTAATTTAATTAGTCACACTGTATAAATATTGAACTAATTTTAATTTCTTTTGCAGTTCCTTTGGTTTTCAGAGAGCTCCTAGCTCCAGATTATCCTTTTTGCTCTTCTGTATATTTGAGAAAGAGGGGAATAAAAAAAAAAAATAAAATCCTTGTCTCTAAATGTAATTAAATGTAAACCCCATTGTTTCTTGCCTTCCTGCCTGCCCTTTTCTTCAAATTAGTTTATTTCACACCTTCTGCTGTGATATGAAATGAGGACTGTCTCTGTGGTTCCTCATGCCTACATCCTGTGCTGCTGACTTTGAATCCTGGTGCTGGCGGGATGCAGCTTGGTGCAGAACAGCATGGAAGATGAGCAGAGTGCTGCTTGGACCTGCCTTTGCCTCATGTCACAGAGAAGTATGATAGGAGGCCCATCTGACACACAGGCCAGGGAAAGGATGCTCAGAAACAAAGGAGGATGTGCTAATGAGGCGGTCTAGTGTGGGCATAAATAAATACAGGCCAGATATCAGAGAAATTATGGGGTTGACAAATTGCCTGTTACAGAGAGATTTCTGACTGAAGAACTGATGTAGGTGGTCAAAACAAGAGAAGGGGCTGTTTCTGTCCTGGTGTCTTCCCCCTTACCCTTCCTTTACGTAGGTGACCACTTACTGAACCATTGTCTCAGATCCCCCTGGTATAACATGGTGACAGTAGCTCAAGGTCCCACTCTTGGGGCTGGAGGGTTTACAAGTTCAGTGATATGTAGGCAAAGAAGTTAATTATTTCTTGCACAGTGCTCTTGATGCTTTCTTCTGTCCCTGTGTGTTATCAGGCTCTCTAGTTCATCCAGCAGGCCCCCACCACTTCACCTGCTCTGAAGTCGACACCCCTGCTGCCTGGTCCATGGCTGTGGGCTCCATCATCCTGGTCCACAGGGACGCTGTGGAAGTGAAGTGATACACTTGGTTAGTTGCAGGATTTGGGGACTAGCCATCATAACTGGGAAACTATCCTGGGCTTCTCCATCCTTAATGTAACAGCTTTTTGGTACCTGCATTCCTGCAGTGGTTTGGAGGTAGTGAAATTGATACCATCCTCATTGTGCAGGGGAGATGCAAGGGCCTGGTGCTGGTGGCCACCCTGTCAGAGGAGTACTGAAAGCATTTTCTTTTCTAAGACTGGGCTACAGCAAGGAGCTTGCAGGATAAACAAAATTCTGTCTTTTGCCATTGCAAGATAATTAAAACCTTTTTCTGGATGATCTTAAGCTTTTGATTATAGTGTGTGTTATCAGAGGCTCTTTTATCTGTGCCTCTAAAACAAGGGGAAGAAAGGGCACTGAGCTTCACATTGATGTAACTTCTGTGGAACTTGTAAAGGCAAACATGCTTGGCCTTTCTCTCTTCTTCAGCACAGTTTTGTTTTCAGTTATGGAGGCACAGTGAAGCTGCAGGTTTTATGGTGAAGTTACCACAGAAACCACCGATTTTACATCTCTGGAAAGAGATACTCCAATGGTAGGCATCTTCACTGGTGGCCAGGGAGGCCTTTAGTGTCTAGGAGACAGCGGCTGCAGAGGAGATGCAGCCTGCCAGGATTGTCTGGAGAGCTATTGTGAATGCTGACAAGTTATCTAGAAGGGATGTAGCCATGGCATTTCATTGTCAGAAGGTAGATCGGTACTACATTGTGTGCCATTTCTGTTATTCTGTCCTGAAGATGATCCAACCCATCCTTAAGATATTCCTCCTTTGTTTTAGCAGTACCTCCTGCCTGACCATCAGTAAATTTGTTCAGCATATTCCTGTCTTCTGCCTAGTCAGATTAAATTAAGTATTGAGTGAGATGTGCTCTAAAGCTGAATCCTGAACAATGTTTTTACTGACTCCTTCCAACCCAAGAGCTCTCCTGCAAGCCAGTCTGTTGTCATCACTGTTTTAACAAGGTTCCTACTTAGATTTGGTTCTTCTGCAAATTTCTGTCTTTTCTGATTTAACTAAGAGTGACTGTTTAGAAGAGAATACGTGCATTTGAATATCTTCTTAACAGCTATGCTCACTGCTTTTCCAGGGTTTGGCATTGCCTTTTAGTTCATTTCAGGACATACATAGAGTTGGCTGAAATTTGCATAGTGGCTGTAGCTCAGAAGGATCTTTAAGGGGTGTGTATAGGAAACTGTGCCTGTTTGAGGAATGGGAGAAAGGAAGTGGCAGAATTAGTGTTTGAGGGCATGTCTACATCACTGCTTGTGTAAAGTTGTGAGTTGGGATTTGTAATACTCTGTGGAAGTGAAGTTTTGGGCAAATGTGAGAGTAAACCTGTCAGTGTCACAAAAAGTTTGTGTGAATGTACAGCTGTTTGTGGGAGATTGTGTTTGTCAGCACACATAGGTATATATGCTTATGATGGGAGACTTAGAGGAGTGTTATTTCATGCATTTGTGAATCATCCATAAGCTTAAATTCCTGCATAGACAGAAAAGAATTTCTTTTGGCTTGCTTATGTATGTCAGTTTTTGTGGCCAGCTGGTACAGCCATGAAAGCAGTAGTTGGCCGGACTGAGTATTTACACAGCTTAATGAGAATGGCTCAAACAAGACCACCCAGCTTAAAATGCTGTTTAATGGAGATGGGAAGCAGAGAGCTGGAGAGCAATGATCTCTGCTGCTTTGAGGCTAAGGGAATGAGGAAGTGCTGCCTGCCCAGTTAGAGAAGCACTGTGTTTCCTTCAACATGACAAATGGTGGAGTGCCCCACACTGAGCTGATGGTAACTGAAGATGCTCATAGGTTTCCCAAACACTTGCTGGATTTTCCTCCAATACTGAAGCAATTATCTGTTTTCAGCCTCAGGCTCTTACAGAGCTGGTGCTGTAATTTTCCTGTCACAGTTTACTGCAAAAGCCAGGATCAATGTTTCGGTTATTTCAGTGGCCCAGGTCTGAACAAGGAGAGTTGTAGTGCTCCCACTTGTGCTTGCTGCTTCAGGTGAGGAATTGCATTGGACTTTCCTAAAACAGGAGAGAAGCTGATAGCAGTCAGCTATGAATATGACTCGGAGCAAGTATTTGATCTCCAACAGCATCCCAAAGTGGATGTCTGTGGGAGGGTATAAAACCAAGGTAGGCTATATTATGCTTTCTGGTAAACTTTCTGTCCAGTACTTTCTCAGCTTCCAGCCATATGTTAAAGGAAGAAGATCATGTATTTCCCTCCTTCCCCAGCACATGCCTGTGGAACTCTATCAGCAGCACCTCTTCTCCATTCCTTTGCACTTGCTCTTCTAAAAGCCTCTGGTGTTTTTGCTGAGGAAAGGAAAGGGTACCATTTCTGGAGAAGAAATGTCTGTCCTATAGCCCTGTGTGTTCTTGCATCTGAGGGATTTTTCACAAAGCGCAGAAACTGGAGACAAAACATGAACACCATCCATAAATTCTTATCGTTTTGGTTGCCATGGCATGTGGTATAACTGTGTCAGGAGCAGGATTGTGTTTTGTGGAAGCCAGGCATAGGAGCTGAAGTACTGGTCCCAGGACTGACCTTGGGTCTCTAGAGAGCAGCTGGGGATGTCCTTCACTTTGTGGCTGGTGTGGGGGAATTAATTCTTACGTTGCAGAGGTGCATGGTGTGTGTCTGTGGGTGTGGCAGTGGTGGAAGCTTGAGAGCTAACTATGGAGAAGGCTTTAGGTGAGTGAGGGAAGGTTTAGCTCAGAATGCTGGTCTTTGGGCTGGGTACTCTGGGGTACGAGTATGTGAGAAGACTGATGAGCTAAGGAAGGTGTTCTTTTCTTGCTTTGTGAACTCAGTCACCCTTGCTTAGTTATCTTATACCTTTGAAAATACAGAGACTGCTCAAACTGATTTATAGTTCTGTATGTAGTGATAATATGATGAGGCCTGTGAGAAGTCTGAACTGGTCTTGATGACCCACTATACAATCTGATTCTTGCAAAAGCTGCTGAGACTCACCACTGTAACTGATATATTGATAGGTTTGACAATGCAGTCCCTTTTGACAACCTTGTGTGGGTTTGAATTTGGGAAGCAGCTTGAGGTATTTTTTGTAACAAACCTGATGGGACCATAGTTGACCAAACAGAAGGCAGTAAAGGATAAATCAGTTTTGGTAGGTCTTTTCTCAAGCAATGAAGATCTACCCATTATGGGTGGGGAGGGACTGCAGGTCAGATCAGTGGGGAGCTGGATGCTGTCTTACTCATGAGGGAGAAGCTGATGTGAGTGACAAAGGATCCAAAACTATTACAGGATTTTCTTTTTTGGATGTACGTTCTCCTGTATTTGTTCATTCTTTTACCTCATAAGAAAGTGAGGAAGAGTCTTAGAACGTCAGGCATGCGGTAGCAGTAAACTTGAGGGATCACAAACAAGAAAGGATACAATTTGTTATTTTTTTCTGGATGTTATTTACAAAGATGACAACAGTCTTAGAGTTGCAAGTTAACTGTGACAGCACTTATGCAGCAGTTTTTGAGGGGCCTGAATAAAAGCTGTAAATGGATCAGTACAAAATCATGAATTCTTAATCTACCAGATTTACCAAAATTAGAGAAAGCATGTGGCAACTCTTAAGACAAAGGATTGATAAAACAAGGGTTAATGGCTTTAAACTGAAAGAGGGTAGATTTAGATTAGTTAATAAGAAGGAGCTTTTTACTGTGAGGGTACTGGTACAGGTTGCGTGGAGAAGTTGTGGATGCCCCATCCCTGGAAGCTCTGCCTTATGCAGATGCCTAATGTTTTCTACATCAACACTAGCTTTTATAAACGGGAAGATATTCACACTTCTTTCTGACTTTCTTTTTTCCAGGAGGAGTAGGGAATGTTCAAGCAAGTTAAAGACAAAGTAAAAGGGATTCCAAAGATGTGCAGGGGAGGTGGTGGGCTGGAAGGAGAGGGATGTTTGGAGTGTGTTGGTGTGATGAGGGAGCAGTGGCATGGGTAGTAGAGAAGCACATCTTGGCTTACCTTATGTGTGTCTTTCTCTAAGCTTACCAGCAGTCTTTTCTAAAAGGAGTTTCTTTGGATGTGAGGTGAACAAAAAAATGGGGGACACATCCTTTAATGGATTGATCACTGCTGCCAGTCCTACTTTTTCCTCACTGCTGAGGTTCATGGCATTTGGTATTCAAACAGATAGCGGAGGCTAATGACCTGCTTTCTAAGTTCTATTTAGGTGAGGGAAAGGCTGCTGTAATTTGAAAATGACCATGACCTTCCCAAATTCAGTTTGGTATTCCAAAGGAATGTCTCCTTCCTCTCAGGCTTCAGGCCTTTCTGCCATGTACACTTTCTTCTGTTTTTCCTTTCTTGTTGCAAAATATGCTGCAGGGTAAGGACTGTGTGATGCAAGCCTCACTGTTCTGCAGGGGACTTCTTGGAGTGATCGGGATGTTGAATAAGCTGCAATGGCTCGTACTGCTCTAATTCAACAGTACTTGCTCTTAATTAGTTACACTTTCCTGCCCTGTTTGCAAGGAAGTTCTGATGTCTGTTCTGTGGAAAGCCTAGCTTCAGTTTATACTGGATACCTGTAAGTGCGGGCACTTATATTTTGGTTGGGAGGAATGCACACAGTGATGGGCAGCAGAGCAGTGAGTGCTGTTCATGCATTTGTTTCCTACCAAGAGTTCCCATGATTAACTCGGGAATAGGCATATGTTGACTAGGTGGGGTGAGGAGCATGGATGTAGGCCAAAGAAGTGAAATGTCAGAGAAAAAATGTTTTAGAAAATTATTAATTTCAGGTCATAAAAGGCCTATGAGATTATTCCAGCCTCTGCCCCTCTATATGTCATGAGCTGTAGATTTTTACTGACTTATCCTTGAATTGAGTCAAACCACCCCTGTGAATTTAACGCGTTTGTTCCCATTTTGATTTGAAAAGGAGGCGTTTTTCCTTGTAATATTTACAGTTTATTTACCAGGTGAGATGTTCCTTACTAGTACTTGATTGAAAAGGGAAGCCTTATTTTTTGAATTGAAAGCCTTACATAAAGGCTCATAGCCACAGAAAGCTGTTGTGGTAGGAGAGGTTCTGCTGGAAGCTGGTGTGCGGTGAGGGATGTTACCAACAGCACTGTGTGGTGGAGGATTAGCAGAGGTGCTCATACCCCATTCTGCCCGCATTTGCTTTCTGCATGAGTATTACAGCTGATGGCCTAGCTTGGCAGGAGGGGGAGGGTGCCTCTGAGTGCTGGAGAGGCTTTGTAACATTTCAGCTCTTTGTTCTGTCTGAATAGAGCAAATAAGGCAGTCAGGCTAATTTGAAAAGATGCTCGATTAGGCATGGAGTGTTTAATATTCTCCCTCAGTCTCTAGCTGCCGAAGAGCCTCCATTTTGCCTTCCCAGATCTTCAAATGGAGCCTTCTGCTTTCCCTCTGCAGAAGTCCTGGGCTGGTTGTGATATTTGATGATAGACGGGCTGAAACAGTGAAGTTACACAAGCAAGTTCTTTAGTGAATCCTCCTGCAAAGTGCTTGTCTTGCAGATCAGCCTGTGAGCTGCAAGGGATGTGGTGCCCATGCCTAGTGGGCAGCCAAGGAGTCTGCGAAGAGCGTTGGCATCTGGCACCAAGCAAGTCAGAGGGGCGAGGGTTTGTCAATTAATGTGTCAATCAATGTGTTAAGCCCTTAGTGTGTTACCTCTTCCAGTTAAGTGGCCTTGCTGAATAAATGAGAGTTACTGCTCTGAGTTTACAGCAACCTCTGCAATTTTTGCGGTAGGTGCATAGTTTGCTGATTTCAGTGTATGTTGGTGTTGGGGATTCAAAGTGCCTCCAACTACAATGGCTGTTGGCTTTCCTGTGCTCTCTGTCCCAGATGCAGTTGCCAGCCCATTGTGCAGCTTCTGTCACTTCAATCTTATGTGCCTCTCCAAAAATAGGAATAACTTTTGCTTTACAGGAGGGCTGTGTGATGTTCAGTGTTTGCATTGAGATACTTAGGAGTGTCTAGGAGCAGCTTTTTATCTACTTACAAGTATACTAGTGAACGAGTAAGGATCTGTTTTGTAAGACCTAGAAAGCTTACTGTTTTGCACAGAAAGTATCTTTTTTTTCTTTCATAAAAAACATACTACATAATACTTCACACTGAAATATGTTATGTTTGGTAGAGTAGAATTAGGGGAGGGAAAAGCAAAAAATTATATTTATTTTTCCAATAATTAAGGAATAAGATTTCCCACATGCTTAAGATTAAACCTTTTGAATGTGACTGCTAATACCACTAGTGAAGCATGATATATGAGGAATATATATATATATATGTGTTACTGCACATGTCCTAGTGGCAGAGTTCATAATGAGAGATGTTTTCATTGTCTATTTCTACTGATAGGAAAGAGCTTTGAATTAGGGAAATTTTCTTGTAGTCTGTTCTATCCAGAGCATTTTGCAGTGCTGTTGCATTGCTTGTAGCATTGCTGATATTGTCTATTGAAGATTACATGATTATTGCTTCAAATTCTGCCTGATTATGTGTGTATGTGTTGAGGGGTTTTTTTGTTTGTTTCTTTTTAACACAAGTATGCCTACTAGATCACCCAAGATGGGCTTTGTGAATAGTGCCCATCAAAAACTCTTAGGTACACTTAGCTGGCATCTTCTATTAGCTATTCAGTGTATTGAAAATGTACCCATCTGAAATGGGTATGTGTGCACATACATCCACAAACAGGCTTGCCCACCAAGGAGAACTTCTAGTCTTTGTTTTAAACAGTGATACATGCAAGCACTGGCAGCCCAATTTATTTCTCTTTTATAAGTAAAGCCTATCTAATCATTTTCAGCAAATTTAATAATTATGTGTAATGACTGAATTAGGGCTATAATTTAAGGAAAAAAGAGTTGATTCCTTGAAATGTTTGTCTTATCATTTAATTGAAAAGTAGCTTCCTTCCTCCTCCTACATAGGCTAAATGAGCTCTATGTACTATCTCAGCCTCTTTGAAGTTAAGTGTCCTGTAGACACTCCACTTGTTAATATTGTGAAAGGAAGTAGAAGCAAATTAGAGTTGGTTACCAGGGTTTGGTTTTTGGTGTTGCTATTCTGTAAGTAGGCAGCCATGACAACAGCTGCATTTTTAGTGTAGCGGTATCTGGAGCTTTGTTTATTGATGACCTTCAAAAATAATTTAGATTTCTGAGTTTGAGCACCCAGTCTTTACAAACATTTGTACTATGCCTGTTCTTCTGTAGTGTTACTTTATACATCCCTTTCTATAAAATGCAAATACAGTAATTGCACAGATTTATCTGGCAGGTGCTCTGAATAGAACTGAAAAAAGTTTTTATGGGTATAGTGCTCGTTGGAAAGGCTGGGGTTTTAGTTACCACTTCTACTCCCAATACTGTGAAAAAGTATTAGATTCATCTACCTTTTTCTTCTTGCTAAGAAGATCGCATAATAGTAATTATTGAGGAAAGACCTGAAAAATCCTTTCTCACCTTCCTGCTGAGCCCTGCTCTGGGTGCTGGCCTGGACACCTAGGTTCAACTGGAGCTACCTCATGAGTGAACCTGCCCCCAGCTTGGAAGAGAGGCATAGCTGCTTGAATGGATGTGAAAATACTCTTTCCATAAGCACATCAGAAGTACTTAACTGTGAAAGGCACACTGTTCCTTGTGTTGTGCTTGGCTACCTTCCTGTCTTCATTACATGCTCTGTTCCCCCCTACACCAAGGATTCTGGCAAGATTTCCTCCCATTCAGCCTGAAGTCCTCCTTTTGAATATCATCCCACAAGTTATCTCCCTTCCCAGACATACTACTTTGTTTCCACTGTTTGCTTTCGCATGCTGCTTTTGTCCTGTAAAATCCGAGCTTCCATCTAGTTTATTATTCCTGGAGGTCCAGTCAGCAAAACCTGAAAGAGAACAACAAAACGTGGTGCTGCCTTCTCAGAGGGAAGTGATGATATGCATGTTCACACTGCTGCCTGAGCTTCTTGGCCTTCCAGAGGAGTCTCTGAAGAAACTTGTCATTTCTTAGCAGTTCTGTCTTCTGTTGTTCTGTTGGATGATGTTACCCGGGGACAGGCTTGAACCATCACCTCTGGGTTTGTCTGAAGTTCCTAGCTTTTACCGGAGACCTTCTTCCCTGTTGGCCAGGATGCTCATTACCAGAAGACATCTGGTCTGCTATGTCTGGCTGCACTGCTAGTAGCTCGCCTACTACAGCTCAGTTTGACAGTGATCATTAGAACCTTATGGACCTAAGAAATACCTATTGGCAGAAAACGAGATTGGCAATCCTGCAATTGCACACAGTAGAGTTATTAGTTGTCCTCCATCTGCAGCTGTTTGAAGCACTGTAAAGACTTCAGTGACTTAGGGAGGTGCTCTCTGATAAGCTGACTGGTGCCTGAACCACTGTATTGCCTCCAGCAATAAGGATAAGGGCTGGCCTACTGTGCCTACCGCTTCCATGCACCTCTATCTGTCTTCTAGATATAGCTGAGTCACAAAGTCATAGGTGGTCACTTTTTTTAGTATTATTTAGTCAAGAAAAGCAAATACGTAAAGGATAAATGGCTTGTCTGTCATTGTACATGTCTTCAGCCAAGCCAGGAATAGAAGGCACGTGTTCCTAGCAGCCAGTCCCAGGTTTTAGAGGAAGGTTGTACAAATTACCTGTAAAATTTTAGCTGGGATGGTGGTGTGCTCTGTTGTATGATTCCCTCTTCCTCTAACAAATCTCTAAATGTGTTGAACTGGTTTCAGTGGCTTCAACATCTGACTAACTTCAGTGAGTTTTGGGACACTGACAGATAGCGTTGCAACTAAAATGCAGAAAAAGTTGGTGGTGAGGATGGAGAGGTGGAGAGAGCTTGAGGGCAGGAAGATGACTTTCTTTGGCCACAGACTTCATAAAAAAAGCGTGAGGTGTGGCAGGAATAATACATAATGAAGGGCCAAAACTTCACTTGCGAATCTTCCTATAGACAGGATGATATGGGGAAGGAGGCTGCTGAGAGAGCAAGTAGAATGATCTGCTAAGCATGGCAGTCACAACTTCGTGAGCTGGTATCTACTTAGCAGCTCCATGTGGGTGGAGGTGTAGAAATGCACCTCAGATGGCCAGTGTCCTTGTATTGTTTTATCTGCTGCTGCATTCTATCTCTTGAGAAAGGTAGGTTATACTTGGGTTTACATTTAGGCCCAGGCCAAACTGGATGGTGCAGAGAGCACAATAATGATGGCAATGTATTAAAGAGGTAGAAGGAGGTGAGAACTGGGCATAAGCTTTGTCACCCTGTCTGTCCTTAAAAAAATCCTCCCTCATCCCCAGGAAGGAGCTAAGGCATTGCTGAGCCTTAGTGTGTCATAACATGTGAACAGGCACAGCTGAATATGCAAAAGGAAGCACACAGATATAACCGAGGGTAAAAAAAGACATCCTACAATAATGAAGTCCAGCTCAACAGTGAGGACAGAAATATCCCTAGAACGTCAGCAAACGTGCACTGAGCCATCTGCAGTGGAAGGAAAGCCTGGATGACAGTAGGAGCTCTGAAGTTGATGGTGAAGGCTTAGCCTCCTGGGCTGAGTCTGTTTTGTGTCACCTGCTGCAGGAGCTGCAGTACAGTGTAGTCGTGTATTTGTTCTGACTGGCAGCACCATGTAATTGCATTTGTGTTCAGTGACTATCAGTGTTTCCAACGTGTCTTTCTGAAAGGTCATCTCATGCCAGAAGAGACTTACTGCTGTGGCTGTCTCAGGTCTGTCGGTTGGTTCTTCATGCTTCTTCGCCTTTCAGTCAGAATGCAAAGCCAATCCTACCACTTATTCTCCTCAAATAGCGATGTGGTGCAACCTCATAGAGGTGCTGACCTCTGCTTACTAGTTGCTTTTGAGCCACTTGCTGTGAGAGATAGACAACCTGTCCCTTTTAACCATGAGGTTAGTTATTTCAGAAATATGCTTGCTTTGGTTCTTATCTCGTATTATTGAAAAAACCCAACAACCAAAACCCCATCAAAAGCCAGTCAGCCCTATCGGTTGCTTTAGTGTTCTATTCTGGCTTCCCTTGTTTCCTTCTCTCTGCTATTACAGGACTTCCAAGCTTGAGGGGTGCCTGGCAATTCCCTAGTTCCTGTCCTTCCTCAGTTGCACTGTTTCTATTAGTGGTCTCTCACAGCAGTTCACTGAATGTGCTTAATTTGCTAGGGCATGCTTTGCATAGACCTAAAGTGACAGCACAACTGTGAGAATCTCCAATATCCTGTGAAGGCAATGAAAGGGCTGGCAGTAGTCAAACATACTTTAACAAGTCTCTGTAAGGTTGATTAGGGAGTACAGATACATGGAAACAGAAAATTCACTGGTAATGGAAGCCACTCCGCTAATCATAGAATAGTTAGGGTTGGAAAGAACATTAAGATCATTTAGTTCCAACCCCCCCTGCCATGGGCAGGGACACCT
>JBCJKH010047332.1:0-12153 GCA_039877255.1 Loriculus beryllinus
AGTACTGAAGATACACCACCTCTCATGGCAGTTAGTTAAGCATCTGAGGCCTCAGCAACTGTCATGCTCTTCCCACACTATTTAAAAGGTGTAAACTAAGTTAGAGCAAGCTCAAAAGAATAACCCTCTTCCTGGAGAGGAAGTGGGCACCTGATGTACTTGCATTTTGTTCCTCAGAGAGGATTCTAAGGAGAAAAACCATAGGCTACAGAGGACAAACATCGTTTCATGGCAGAAAGCAAGCAAGAAGGACGTGACCAAGGTTTCAGAAAAGCTTTCAGTGACACAAAGCTGCCGGCAATGTTTGTGCCCTAGTACCTCAAGCTTCAGCAATACTTTGATTTCTTCCACTTCACTTGCCTGAAAGAGCTACTGCATTTCTTTAATACAGCTGCATTCTGTACCATGTTTTATTCACAAGTAGTTGTGCCTGAAGGCACACACTTCAGCATGGAACCAGCAGACACTGCTCTGAGGCAAAGTTCGGATTAGATTAATATTAAATGCATTAATAAGATACTGCTTGAGCCATCCTGAACCTAGGCCACATGTTCAGGAACAACCTTTATTTTAGCACCTGAAAAAAAAACTTTGCCAGGTTTTTTTCTTAGAACCCATGTGAGTGTGAAGAAATAGCAAGTTTCAAACGATGTGCTTACCAAATAAGCTAAACACAGTATGAGGACTTTGATGTTTCATTTGGTACAGGAAAAGCAGCTGAGAGGTGGGGAACAGCTGCATTTCAAAGCAAAATTCAGAGCTAGCCTCCCCATAGAAACAAAGGAAGGCAGCCTGAGCTCAGGCTTGTTTATCTGAAGCAACAACTGCAAGATGAAACACAAAGCATGCAACCTTGTTGCATGTGAGAAGGTACCTTATGTTCTTCCTTTTATGTATCAGTTGCATTAAATACTGGCTACACACAGGGTGTCAAATAGTGGATGCTCAAATACACAGAAGCAGCTTTAAAAAAATATATTAAGTTGCAAATCAGTTTAGAAACAGCATCTGACCTTCACATGGCAACAACAGGTTGAAGGCTTCATGCTACCTTATACAAAGGAAACTCCTATACTGTTAAAAGGGTTGCGGTGTAAGCTCAGACTTGAAATATCTGAGCGCCCTAGCACAAAAGTTCAAATTCCAACAGGGCTGACTCAGTCCTTCTGCCTTCCAAAGTACATAAATCTAATTCCATGCAGTTTTACTGTGAAAGGAATTCTTAAAAGCAGGAGTCCTCTTCCCTGCTGTGCTGAAGCAGAAGATTCCCTGTCCTCAGATGTTTTCAAGTTGTTCCCTGTCATTCTTCATGAGAACTGACCTGCAGGCTCTGTGTCTGCTCCAGCTATCAGGTTGTTACTTGTTGATATCAAACATGTTACTTTGAAAGCCTGAAATCAAGTTATAGAAATACAAATGACTTGCAGTAACATAATTAGTGTGATGTAGTTCAAAATACTGTTCCATGAAACCCCCCATGCTACATTTCAAGATACTTCACCTAAAATGTTTTAAGGGTGGCACCAAATCCGCAATTAAAAGCTGTTTGCTTCCTTAGGAGTAATATCTTAGGCATGCTAGCAATCTTCAGGATACACCAGATTTGCAGGCAGTTGTTTTGCCAGTGTCCATGATGCACTCACATTATTTGTAACTATTTTACCTTCAATAGGTGTGGGGGAAGCAGCATCATGAAAACCCCCACCTAACCCAGCAGAAGATCCTTGTGCTAAACTGTTTTTCTTTTGTCACTGTTTACTTCTTATAGTTGCATTGAGGAGCAGCAAGTGTGCAACTATCAGCTCATGTCAGGCAGACCCAGTTCTCCCTGACTCCACTGGCTTTCTTCCTACACAGCTCCTTTCCAGAGTTTTTGTATCTCCAGCAAGGAAGGAAGTCCATGGATCTAGAGGAACAATCACTTCAGAACCAGCCAACAGAGAAAAGATAACTATAAGCAAAATTGAAGCATTCCAGCCTGTGAAAAGAAAATAAATAAATAAGACAAGTATGTGGTGCAAGACAAACAGGTAGAAGTGTTTCTCAGAGAACAGCTGTTTGAGATTTTAGCCTGCAGCAATAAAGAAATGAGTCATCATCCATCACAGTGAGTTAAATCATTTGATGTGGTAACTTAAAACCACATTCAGCTTTAGATTCTTTTCTAAACCTACATCAAAGAGGAGGAACTTCCAACAATTCCAATTAACCACCACAGACTTACACAGGTACTCCAGTACTTAGGCCCTTGAATGTTGTTTTCCTCAGTACTCCAAGAAAGCCTTGCGAAGTATCTCAGCAGAAGGAAAAAAAAAGAAGACAATGACACAACTGGGGGAAGACACATACGGGGCAAAATACCCCCGTTCCCACCTCCCCCCCACCGAGATCACCCGGCACAAATGGACAACAAAAGGGCTGTCAAACTCTGCCATCAGACCACACCACTTTGATGGCCACCGTTATTAAAGCAGTGCAAACAGTAACAGCTGCAGTTAAGACCTGTGCAGCACTATAACAAGATTACATTTTTAACAACATAAATGGTGTGTAAGCATCAGAATTACCAGAGCAGTTCAGAGTGACTACTGGTCTCTTTATACTAGTCAGGCTTCAAAACTAAAGTGCTTTAGAAGAAAGTGCAAGAAATTACAAGGGAAAATTCTGCTCCCCCTGTGGATATGCCCTTTTTGTAGATTAACATTCTGTCTCCCCCGAGCACACACTGGGCTCGTGGTCCTTTCCACATCTTCCAGACAGTAAAAACCATCATTCAAAGAGGAACCCAGAGCAGAATAATACCTTTCGACAGAAAGAGCCGCTGACAACTTTGTTGTGAACATTGTATTTTCATATCTTGCTGTTTCTAGAGAGTGAGCAGATCCTCTAAAGCTGTAAATTATATTACAGGTATAGCAATAAAAGTAACTTTGAAATTACAACTCCAATAGTTTCAAAAAACCACCCAGTTATTAAACATGGCAATGGTAGTTTTTGCCAACTTAGCCACAAGAATGTTACCCATCCCATGCAGCTTATGAACACCTTGGCATATCAAGTCTCAGCAAGGTTTAAAAGTAAACCTCTTTCTAAACTGCAGCTATTCAGAAGTTAAAGATAAACCTTCCCATTCCCCTCTCTTTTCCAATTACCTTGATCTCTGAGAAGGATGACAAAAATGCATAGAGAATATTATATCCTATAACTGCAGTAATCTGATTTTTCAAGTAGATGTAGAGAATAACTTGCAGAAAGATGGTATGACAACACTTGGAAGAGCTCATGCAGGTCACTCTCCAAACCACTGTTCCTTAAGAAAAAGAGTTAGTTGAAGTCAAAGGATCTTTCAGTTAAAGAGCCCTTCAGAAAGGTGCTTCCTACATTTTAGCAGCAAGAAACACAAGAAAAAAAATCCCAGGTAGATTTATTTCATTACTATTCTTCACAGAGAAGATTTCACAATCTATATCCAGGAGGAACTTGAGGCTTGTTTGAACAAGATGTAACCTAGGCAGGCCACAGCTTTGGAGAATGCGGCACACACCAACTGATAAAAGCAGCCCTTCCAAGTCAGAGGCATTTTAGGAGTTAATCACAGCAGGATGCAGTTACCATTTCCTATCGAGTTGACAGTTTTGGCATTCAGTATCAATAAAATCTTTGAATGAACTGAACCAGTGATGTGTCTTCACGGGACAAATTTGGGAAATAAATGCACTGAGGTGGTATAATTGCTTATATGCTGAAAACCCCCTCTTCATTTGTTTTTAAAATAATTTGGGCTGTTTCTAAGCATAAGTTTGTCATCACTTAGCAGTTAACCCTACAGTTGTTTTCAACTTTAAAGTGCGAGAAAGAGGCTGACTGCTTAAAAACGATGTTAGGTCCATCCTTTAAAGACAAGCATTTCAAGAGTTAAGGGTTTACAGCAACATCAACTGCAGTCTCCTGCAAAGATAAACATCTTTTCCTGTCCTCGATGTAGGCAGCTAGACTTCAGGTCCATTAAGAAAGCTGCTAAAGACCATTTCAGTTCTGCACTGGCTTTTTTCATGACTCTCCTACAAACTTTGCAGCTCATTTTCTACATGTGCTTACTGTCCCCACTGGCAATTCTCTACTTAATTAAACTCATTTTGCTGAATTTTAACTAACTAACATGTCAACAAACATGTTTCTTTTTCTGCTGCTCTTTCTAGATACAAACTTTACTGTATGGAATCTGAAACTTGTTTCCTAACAGATGCAACAGAATAGCTTACATAAATTTAACACAAACACATCACATTACTATACAGCACTTCACCAAGCTGAAAACATGCTCAAGTCTTGAAACTATCCTCTGAGAAATACCATTTGGATCATTTTAGAAGAAATGCAAAAGTCTGTTCAATAGACTACAAGTTATCTTCCAGGCTCTCCCAAAACCAGAGCTACTGTCACCCACAAAACAACGTTTTTACACACTTTACCTATGTAGGATATAAAAAGCTGTGCAGAGCCAACAAACAGGGAAAGCTGACAAGACAGAGACCCACTAGTATCAGAACCCACTAATATCAAGTCGAGACAAGCAGACATGCCTGTTCAGGTCACAGAACTGACAATTTTCTCTTCAGGGCAAACAGAAAAGTTTTGGATATGGAAGAGCTAACCCCAAGAGTTGATCATTTTCTAACTGAAGGAACCCAGTTGTGTGTAGCCTACCAAAACCCCCACTTGTTTAGGAAGATAAAAAGAGCCAAAGGATCAGTTCACACACCCACAGCCTTATTCAGTCGAGCAGCTTTGAGAAACGCAGGTGAAAGCAATTTTCCCCATCATCTCAGCTTGGTGGGATTGGAAGAACAGAACTAAACACCAAAGCAAAGGTTTTGGGCACACATGGTACAACTGCATTTCCAAGGGGATGCGGTACTTCTCGTATGCACCACACTGTGTCTGAAGTATCCCTCCAGTTGATCTGCCTTATGAGAGAAGTTTAAAATACAACCTTAAAATAGATTCCATTTTCTATAAATTCTGTCTTATGTCAGAAGCAGAAATTAGTCATTTGCAGAAAATGGTTGCACATCAACACTCACCCATCCACAGAAATCTCTCTGCACCTACTTGTGGAGGGTGAGGAGGCAGGACACAGATAAAAATAGATAGAATGAAATAGTGTTAAAATTTATTTGCAGCATGATAACTTAAAGACTGGTGCACAGACTATTAGAACTCTTCAAATTGTGTTTACATATAAATATGTTAATGAGAAATTACTGATGTCTGTATCATGAAGTGGCTAATGCAAATAAATTCAGGTAAAGAAAACATTATATATGTACCTTGTTTTAAACATTCACCCCAAATTGCAATAATATTAAATACAATGTACTTGTTAAAGCCAATTTTATTTTCCAGCCTAAGCCATAGGATCCTTCTGAGATATTTTTTACCTTTTTTTCCACACAAAAGTATTCTAAAAACCCATGGTAAATATATGTGGAATTTTCAATACCTCAAAAGGTGCAGCTCAGCAATGCCCCTGGCCCCTGGATTTCAAACATGTATTTTATTACAGGTTTGTTGAAGGATATTAAACCACTTACTTCTTTTTCTCAGTTATATCAATATTTAACCTTTACCATACTGGCTAGTGAAACACAGTAATGTGCTATTAAAACATATAAAAGAAAATTTCAGTTCCAAGGAGCAAACATTCATCAAATAAAAAATGGGTAACACATTATATGGTGAAGAGGGATATGGTAAAATAACTACATAGTCAATGGTACTACCTCTGCAGAGTGTGAAACATGCTTTGGGGACACCGAACAAACTCAAGTGGGCTTCTTGCATAGCTTTTTCATCAGAAGGTTCTCACAAAATTATGCTAGAGAGAAATACAGTGAGTTGTCCAAAACATTCAAGTAGCAAACCAAAGGAATTGTAACAACTCTAATTCAAAGCCTTTTTCTTATCACATTGCATTCAACATTTGTCTCCTTTGTCACTTTCTTTTGGCACAAGTTTTGGGGATTTTTCCCAGGCTGGTTGTGGTGTCAGTTATCTTGCATTAATTTCTCTTATTACTTTGCAAAGCCATTTAAATACAACAAAGCACAAAGGAACAGACAATAAGGTACAGTTCTTGCAAAGTGAATTTTTCATCTGTGTGGAGTCAGCAGAGCACAGAAATATTCTAGTATAGGTGAAGACTTGTGTTACTGAACAGCGAGAACAGGAAATGTCAAGTGAAGCAAAATTTAAAGCAAGCAAACCACAGAGATTGGCCTCATTAAAGAAAATCCTATTAAAAGTCTTATCAACTTAAAGCTAGGCAAAGAAAGCATCTTTTGCTAACAGCATTACTGCTGTGACCCACTACTAGAAGCCTACCACATGCCAGTGTCCTGGCCCCAAACTTTTCTTCACCTGATAATTCTTACTCTTTTCAGAAGGAAGAGAGGCACGTATTAATGCCTGAAGACTGTGCAACCGCAGAAGTACATGCATGGGGACCAGAAATCTCAACTCTTACTTCTGCGGGTGCATTACTGTGTTGACAACCAAGTACAATTTCTGGTTTTCAAAACTGATCTCACTTCAGAAAATACAAAGATACATTTGACATGCCAATTGAAAAGTGCCTGCTATTGATTGTAGTAACACTGGCAAAAGCATTTTACATTGTCTGTCTTCCTTACATGACATGTACCTTGACATGGACCAATTCATCTACGTCTATTCAAAGTGAACTTACTGATTTGGTTTCATCCTGTACCACAGTTTTGTCCTGTCAGAAAGTGCTAAGTTTATTTGTAAAACGTAAGCAGCACTGTTTGAAGAGACCAAAAAGCAAACGAACCCACAGAAAGGGGGAACCCAACATCAGAACTGTATGTGTTTTTATAACTTCCATGATTCTCTTCATAAAACTACTCTCATGTGGCATTGCCCCAAATATGCAAACCTCAGACATTTGGTGTGAGTTCTAGTTCAATCAGAAGACAAATAAAAGCTTGGGTATCTTAATTTGATAAGGAAGACAGTTTAAAGACATTAGTCTCCCTTTAAAAAGGGAAAAAAAATGTCAAAAAAACCCCCCAAACTAACCAAACTAAAATTCACTGCCATGTTACTACAGCATAGCTCCAGCATATCTTAAGGGGAAGACAATTTCTAGTGCAAACAAAAATGTCTTCCTACTTTTTACAACAGCAAAGAAACTCAAGCTGTCCCTTTTAAGTTAATTCTTCAGAAATTTACTTTTATTGATTTAGAGCCCCCCAATCAAAGTAACTTATTTTAAATAACTTCTGAATTAGCAGCTCAGAAAATGCAGACTGCAAATAGCATCCAAACAAATTCTTTTGGTTCTCCAGCACAAGAGCAATGGATGTCTGTTAAACTGTTTCACACCATTTGCTAAAAGCTGGTATCACATTTTCACAGCCATCCCTTGCCCTCCAATCCCAAGGGCAATTATACGTGACTTCTAAAAGCAAGGAGTTAAGTATTACCAAGGAAACGATTGTCACAATGCAAATGCTAAAGAATAATAAGGCCAGTGAATAATAACTGAATATTTATAAATAACACTAATTTCTATTAAAGCTTACTTTTCCAAATATAACCAGAACAAAAGCACAACAATTCTGTAGTGTACCAAGTGTATATTTCAATTTACTGTATGCATTCTAACAACAAATTTGGTCATAATTTCCCAGATATACATAAATGATTTAAGTAGTAAAAGATTCAGTTCCAAGAGAATAAGATCATATCTTGAGGGGAGGAAAGAAAAAAAACCCAAAACAAACAAACAAAACCAAACCAACAAAAACCCAAAAACAAAACAAAAAAAACAAGGGGGGAAAAAAAAAGTGGGGGGAGGGGGGAGAAAAGGAAAAATACATGAAGAATGTAGAGCCAGGTCCAGTTTCTAAGCACTAAGTGAGCAGTATTTTAATAAAGCAGATTTAGGTGAATTTCAGATATATATATATTTTTATATATAGACAGATCTACCAATTGTAAACTATGGTTTTAAAGGGGATAAATGGGATGGAAAAAATCTTTATGCTATACTTACATATTCACAAAGCAGAACATTACTTTAACGTTTAAAATACTTTTCATTCATAGCATCTTTGCCCAACTAATTTCTACTTTGGACCCCACCAGAATTACACATTACTCATTTCAGTCTAGAACAGAGAGAATAAAATGTATTCTTCAGTGTAAAAAAAGGCACCCCACCCTCCCACCCTCCCCAAGAAACTAATCATCTCTCAGGTTTACAGTGATGTGGAAACTACCAATGAAACAAGTGGATGACAAAAAAAAGAAGCATTTTAATTCCCATTTAACTGTAGTTCAAACTCATCTCAGCTTCAATCAGCAAAACCAATGTCTTAACATTATGTTACTGTTCTAATGATGTAAAGGACAACAGTAAAGCTTGTCTCTTTAAATACGTACTAACTGTGTTCAGATGGAACACCATTAAGATTCTGTCCGTCAAAGCGTAGTTCAAAGTCATCCACACAACTAACATAATTTAGTTACCTGATGTAAAATAGGAAAAAATATACTCATTCTAAAATTAAACAAAGCTGAAAATATGGTGGCCCTCAATTGGTTTTTATACAGTACTGTCACACTGGCCTAGCTATGTGTCATGATGCATGTTCTGCATATTTACTGTTGTGACATAGTAAATCAGATGCCTTGTTCCAATGATAGCCTGATCGCATTTACCTTAGACAACACAGAGGAGTTGAAGATGAAGGTGTAAAGCCATCCCCTGCCTTTGAAAGAGGCCAAAATCATTGGTACAATATTAGAAGCTTGGGGGGGGAATAAAAATCCACATGGCAACAGAAATTCAAGTTTCAACGCCTCCGAGAAAATCTGAAATAAAGACTGTAGGGAGAGGTTACCCTGAAAGGTAGAAACTCAAAGAGCATTATTTTGCTTTGGACTTGCCATTTTTTCTTAACAAAAAAAATAACTGCAGCAAATTAAGTTGACAAGTTAAGTGTAATTGGTTTACATTAAACACTAGCAACAACCCCATTAAGTACAAAAGAATAAAAAAGTCTGTGTTCATTTTCATGATGAACAATGGGCACAATAGCCTAGTGTCCAATTCACATCACAAACTAGCCAAAAACCGGACAAGTAAGGAATTATCAACCAAAAAGTTGTTTAATATGACACTTTCTCCATTTCTTGTATTTTTATTCTATGGGACTGAGGTATACACCAGGGAAGTCAAAAAGTCTGAGAGAACGGGGGCCTTAAAGGAGGAAGGAAACATTATTACATCAGATATCTTTTAGCATGACTGTCTCTTTTGACTAACTGGCAGAAGAGCTACTCATGCTGTGATCAGTTTATTTTCATTATTGGTCATTTCTTCTGCAAAACCATTTTGGAACTGACACATCAGTAATAACCTTCTTGAAACCTCAAAACTGTGAAGAAACAGATGCTAAATTAATGCCATTATTAACTTTTCCAGTGCTTATCACCTATACCACCTGCCAACACAGAGCCACAAGTTTCAAAACCCAATTTCAATATGGTGTTGGCATTACCTGTGCTGCATATTTAAATGATTGGCTTTCATCTACCAGCATATGGGAGAGGTAAGGTTTGTATGGCAAAGACATGCTTGTGGAAACAAGAGCCACTAGCCCAAATTAGATTCTCTGGCTCACTGACAAAGTATGAGTAGATTTGGGAAATCTGTCTTTGTATCTCCATATCAAGTTGCAATTTTCTTCATTCATGTTAACAGATACATGAATGTGTAACATACATACAGTTACTACTATGTCTGAATAGGACCCAAGTAGCTATATCCTATAAATAATAAAAAATACATTTTTCTTTTGATAACTGACTGTAGATGTGAGGACTCTGTATAATTCAACCAAATGGTTGTATGCTGTACAGTCCTGTGCAAATATAATAAAAAATTAATAATCCTTTTTTGCTATAAGGCTTTGACCCTACATTTTTCACAGCAACATAACTACCATCCAGCCTGTACCATATTTCGCAAGCCTTCAGTCCAAAAAATTCATAGTCAATCCATACAGTGTCCATCTGTGGCAACCTGAAGTCATATGCTCTGTCAGTCATCTAAAGGCATACAAACTTCTGCAGATTCATCCCATCGAGACTGGTCATTCTGTTCTTCTACATCATCACCAAGCTCCTCATCACCTTCTCCCACTTCATTTTCTTCGTATTCTTCATCCCTAGGGAAATCTGTGTCCTGCACCTGGTCTGCTCCCTCCTGCCCTCCAGGTTGAGATTTATCTGCACAGTCTACACAAACGCCATAACGTCGTGATCCATGTCTTATTCCAACACTGGCTGCCAGCATGAAAATCTTCTTACACACCATACATTTATACTTTTTATCCTTTTTATGCACCTACAGAAGAGAAAATATTAACAGCTGAAAATATGCATATCGGGTTGCACTGGTATACAAATAGAAAACAATTAATAGTTGCTAATTAAAAAAAATTATTTTTTTAACTCTTCCAAAAGACACCCAGCACTGCTCAGAGAAAGAGAAGTACTACTAGAGATCCTTTTTGACTCCATAATCTATTGCCCACAACCAAGCTAACTGCTTACTGCTCAGCAAGAAGCTGAATAACTGCCTGGTTCATAAGCAACTGAGTGCTCATTTATTGACTATTTAGTGTACAAAACAAACCTCAAAGCCAGCATTTGTGTTGTGCACAGGGTCATCTCTCATCTAGAAAACTGCCTTTACAATTTTAAGTGCTAGAAACTTCAAGAACAAGCAGGAGTTATATTGTGTGTGAATTCAAAGAGCTGAAGCAGCCTCCCCTCTCAACATAAGCAGACCCAACATCACCTTTCCAGGTTCCTCTGGGAATTTTTATGTCCTATATTTAGAGTGAGGTTGTGGGTAAAATTAGAAGGCTGCTGTTGACTAACTTGACTAAACTTGAATTTTAATTGAACTTGGGTATATGTTACTTGTACAATTCATGAACAATAGTTATCATCTTTGAAAACAAACCGAGTTGAAAACTTCTTTCTTCTACCTGGTGTCCTCACAACAGACGACAACTATGTGCACAAGCATCTTATTTGAGGTCACACTGAAAACGTTGCCATTTTAGATAAAACAGAAATTCCCACTCAGATGAGGGGGAAAAAAAACCAAACAAACGCAAACCCCAAGGTCAAGATACAAATGGTTACTTTAGTCCGGCTGCGTAATCTGTACAGATGATACAACATGTTTTTTTTTCTTCAGCCTCTAGACTCCTAATAGACTGACTACTATCCACTGTTGCCATTATCTGTGGTGAGCCACAAAGGAAGAAGTAAAGTAGCTGCTGCACCACCAGTAAGGTGATAATTATCTACCCTCCCCATACCACTGCTACCTCCATCACTGCAGTCATCTATGCATGCTACACAACAGAATGTCTTTCAGACATCACAGGTATTCTTGCTCCTTCAGGCATCTAAGCCTTCCTCCTCCTATACCGCCCGGTGAAGAAAGGCAGCAGTAGCAGGGTGGAAAGATGTGCATGTGCATCTATGATGAGAGAAGTCCTATGGAGCATAAGAAAGATGCTGGTTCTAAAATTTACATAGGACTATTAATATATGCCTTTCCTACCTGTACAGCAATTTAAGGAATACTTAAAATTACTACAGTGGTCTTAGAAATACCTGCTAGAATGATATCCTGATAAGACTCAGGTTATTGTTTACTTTTAATAATATTACTGACTAACAGAAAGTCCGTTTCATGATAGCAAAAGCTAAAAAATAAAGTTAGGAAGACTTGCACAAAAAGTTTTTCTGCATCTGCATTAAAACTTGGAAGCTCACCACCACTCTTCCCACTTGCTGAGGACTAAAAAGCCAGCTATGAGGATATTATGGAAACTTATGGAACACCTCCATGAGAGAGCAAGGTGATCCATTGATTCTCAAAGGACTGAGGAAAACTACTAAAATGGAGAAGTGCAATTTACCCTATTCCATGTACTGAGTATCTGCAAAATGAGGGTTTTTTTAAAAATCACAGCTTAGAGAAATATAATTTCCCTCTCACCACCACTCTTCCCACTTGCTGAGGACTAAAAAGCCAGC
>JBCJKH010047334.1:0-24829 GCA_039877255.1 Loriculus beryllinus
AGGGGCTTGGAGCAAGCTGCTCCAGTGGAAGGGGTCCCTGCCCGTGGCAGGGGTTGGAGCTGGAGGAGCTTTAAGGTTCCTTCCAACACAAACCATGGTGGTTCCATGAAGCGTGCTGTCCTCATGGCAGCACCATGGTGCTGTGTGGGCTGCACAGAGCCTGGTGAGCTTCATGCACTCCTTGCCTGCAGTGCTGCAGAGAGGATGCAACTGGCAGCTGATGCTGAGGGAATGGTAGGATCTGGCTGGGGGTTTGTGATCCCTTCTCAAGAGAGCAGTGAGGAGCCTCCTGAGAGGGTGTTTGTCATTGTCATTAAGTACAAGTATGTGTTTCTGTCCTGCCCTGCTACTCCTATCTCTGCCTGCTGGGGATTTGGAATTGCTATTTTATATTTCATTTATGTCAGGAGGCTCCTTCATGCAGTGTCTGTACAAAAACACACAGGCCTTCCTGCTGAGTTAACAATCCAGGCAGACAACGGGTGGGAGGAATTAAGTGTTAATGACCCCGTTTTATAGCTTGGGAATTGAGACCTGCTGTTCATCTGCCATCACACAGGGACTGTGCAGGCAAGCTGGGAAGGGGACCAGATCCCAAGCTTCTCTTTGTGCTGAGGCATCCAGGCTGCTGCTTCTTCTGAGCCTGTGATGACGAAGTGATTGAGACTCATTGAAACAGGGAGAAATTGTTTCCCACAGCTATGCTGTGCCAAGCACCCTGCTCAGGAAAGCAAGGCCAAGGGTGGCAGAGCCCAGAGCAGGAAAATGCCTGGAAAGCTGGTGCCAGGTCAGGGCACTTGGCTCTGTGCTGCTCTCCAGAGCCCATCAAACCTGAGACCAGTGCTTTCAGGTGTTCACTTTGCAGGGAAAGCTGCTGGATGTGCATTGTCCAGGAGCACCACAGCAGTGCAGAGTGCTTCACCTGGGAGAGGAGATTCCAGAAAACAGGAGTGTGGAAGGTAGGAGTTAGGGCTTCCTTCTGCTCATGTCCTTCAGCATCACAGCAGTTGCTGCTGACAGCATTAGGAATTCCCTTTGCCAAAATGAGAGCTGTGGGAGCAGGTTAGGGTCTGTCTGCAGGTGGAAGAAGACAGAGCAGGGGCAAGCAGTGTCCCTGCACTCCCTGCTGCCAGACCACTGGAATCCTGCTGCCTCAGCAGCTGACCCTGCAGCACCAGCACCCGGGTGCTCAGTGGATATTGGGAATAAAATCCATGGTTCCTGAGCAGCGCCAGGACCCAAACGGGACCTTGGCTGCTCCACGGGCAGATCTACCATGATCCTCAAAGGATGGTGCTGCCCTGCCCTACTGTAGGAAAGCCTGGTGCCATCCTTTATCATCCTATCACGTAGTTTTTGGGGGTGTGCTTGGGCAGCCTTTAGCAAGCAGCAAGAATTCCTTGCCTGTATCCTCATTTTAGTGGTGTTTGGTAAATGTCTAGCAAAACATGTCTAAGGCCAGAAAGGAGTGTCTGGTTTCTTATCTGTTGTACTCATTCTGGTGTGTGGGGGAGCAGCGAGTTGGCAGCATCTCGGAGAACAAAACAGCAAAGTGTTTTTGTAAGGGGATGTGGGGGAACTTTCCTTGATAACAGACTTTATGTCACCGTGTTTATTTCTTCAAGGGTTGGGTGGGTGGGGTGTGGGCTGTGGGCTGCATCCCTTTCAGGTAAAAGCCCTCTGCAGAGGTGGAGCTCTCTTTGTTGTTTTTGTTCATTTCTCTTCTGCAGAAAGCCACAAAGAAAGGATTTTTCTGTGCAAACAGGGGAAAGAGGCAGTACCGGAATGAACCAGGAAGGTGCAGTTTGCAATAAGGACGTTTGAAGGTGAAATGGAGGAATTGCTCCAGGACATAGCACCAGCAGTTCGTTAACATGATGGGGTTTAGGGACCGAGACACACTCAGCAGTTAGCACCGGTTCCATCCTTTCTGCTCGCCCTCTGCCAGCTGTGGCTTTAACATTCACGCCTCTGCTAAGTTTGTTCTCACCTGCGTAAGGGTGACTAAACCTGAGTCATCGCCGAGGCTTGGGCTCCGATAACAGGGTTTTGCTTGGTTAAAATCACTTGGCTATATTTAAATTAAATCGAACTAAACTGACGCTGCGTTTTAGCCTGGTTGTCCACAGGGAACTGGAACACGATTCAGGTGACGCTGTTGGAGCTCACACCTTTATTCCAGGGGTGAGTTTTCCCCAGGGCCCCGGTGGAATGTCTTCATTGGAGCATTTCTCAGCTCTTCCCACTTGGTGTCAGCATCTCTCAACGAGAGCGCTGCGGTGGCTCCAGTTCGCTTGCAGGTTTACCCGGGCTGTAACCAGAGAGCAGAGGTTTGGCTTGGAAGCCTTTCTTTCAAGAGCGTGATTTTTCATGTCCTGGGTGGCTGAAAGCAAGAGGAGAGGAGCTTGCATGGGCAAGGAGAAGGCTGTGTCCCTGCTCTCCTGAGAGCTCACAGCTTTCCGCCTCTTCTCGTTGATGCTGTGTGATGACCACAGCCGAAGGAGGGGGCTGTGACCATGGACTTGGTCTGGGTGTGCTGTGGGTCGCTTGGAGCCTCTCTGGGCTGTTGGGTCTTTCCAGACATCACCTAGGGCTTGGGGACGTTGTTAGTGCATTGTGGGAGTGTCTCCTGCTGCCTGTCTTTGCATATAGTCTGTGTTTTTTTACTTCTGATGGCTTCCCATTGCAGGAAGGAGAAGGGAGTGTTTTCATCTTGGTTTCAAGTCACTGAAGCTTTGTCTCATAGCGTGTTTCAGGCCATGTGCCATGACTGACAAACTTGATGCATGTCTGCAGGACACAATGCCTTGTGAGGAAAGGTTCTTTTTGTATTGCTGATTGTAAAGGGAACTAATTTCCAAGCTGAAGATCACCATTACTGCTTGTCATGGAGATACCTTCCTCCTTCCCAGTGCCATGCAGGATCTGTGAGGCATGGCCAGTTGTTAGAGCCCAACCACATGCAGGCTCCCCTCTGCTCTTGCTTCTCCTGCCCCTCTGCCACCCCATGTGTTTTGCATGCTGGAGGGCACCATGCAGAGTTGTGGTGTCACTTACATGCAACACATCTGAGGCTCAGCTGCGTTTTGATGGCTCCTAACGGGCTGGCTGGACCATGATCCCGAGGGAGAAAGACTAAACCTTCCCAGGGATGAGGAACAGACCTGTCTGCTCGGGTGAGCTGCTGCAGAGCAGGGTGCGATGCCCTGCGTGCTCCCTATTGTAGCTTAGGAGCAGGTCTCTGGGGTGAGCATGTACCAGAAGCCCTAAGTCCCAAGAGGGGAGCATCTCTTCTGCAAAACTGATGTCTCACTAGTGCATCATCTCCTTGTGCAGGAGCATCAGTGGCCCTGGTGCTGGGCTGGCTGTCACAGGAGCCAGGAGACTTGTGCTGTAGTGCTGCAGGACGATGCTTCACAATGAGTTGGTGAGCTGGCATGTTGAGTACACATCCAAGGGCTGCAGCCCATGTCGTGCCCTCAACAGGATGCCCAGCTTTCAACAGGAGCCAGGTTCTGGCAGCGTTTCAGGTCTTGCTTGTGATGGTGCAGAAACCGTTTGTGTTGTTTGTTACCTGCAGAGCGCTTCACAACAGCTTCCAGTGCCTGGCAGCACATCTCTGGGCTGTCTGTTAGGCTGTGCAGGCAGCCTGGCACACGAGGGGTAGCTGGGTGTGGAGGCTGCCCAGGAGATGCTGGTAATGGAGACGTTTTGGTGAGGTTTTGGAAGGACCTGGTCGCTGGGCAGGGCTGCTGCAATCCCCTCGGAGCCTGTCTGCTGGGGCACAGGCAGTGACACTCGGTGCCCGTCACCCTCTGCACATGGTTGGGTCATGAAGAGGGAGCAGCAGCGTTGTAGCTACCTGGGACCCTCTGGCAAGGCAGGCGAGAGCAGCTGCGAAGGAAGGTGTTAACCTCTTCAAAGGAGACTTGCACAACTCCCTGTCGAAGAGCAGGGCTGAGCTGCAGAGTGGCAATAGCTGCTGGCTGTGTTAGTCATCCAGAAAGAGACTTGTTTTGCCTTCTCCCCCCTCCCCGCCCTGGCACGGGCTCTAGAGGCTCTTTCTCACTGCTTGGTGTGGCCAAAACGGAGCAGAAGAAACACGTTATCTCCATGGGAATCTGTCAACTTTCCCCTGAAATCATGAGCTTCTGTTTGTGCTGCTCCAGTGGTGAGATTTTTGCAGTGGTGGGGTTGAGTTTTGCTGTGTATGCATCACAAATGCATGCAGATGTGTAAAGGTGCGTGTGTGTGTTCACACCTCCTGCCACACGAACGTGGGCACGGGTGATTCCCTGATGAGAAGATGCGAAGCGGAGGGTGCAGTATAGAAACGTGCAAGGTTGTGCTCGCTACCTGTGGTAGTTACACCGAGAACCTGGATGGAGTGGAGGGGTTTGTGCCCACCGGTCACTGTCAGAGGTGTCGGTGTGCTGCTGTTGCAGAGGGGAACAGTGATTTCTCTTGTCATTAGAATTGGCTAGCCAGGATGCTTAAATTGCCAGAGCACAAGAAGGTCCCTTGGGTCAGAGGATGTCACCAGTGATATCTTGGTTGGACAAAGGTTTTTTGGGGTGTCCAACTCAGCACCTTCATTTTCAGACAGCTGGGGGGGGGGAAATGAGCTGCCTTTGTTGGGGGAAACATGAAAGCTTTTGTGTCTCTTGGGGGTGAAGGCTTGAAGGAGCCTTTGGAGAAGGCCTTTTGACTCATGAGTCACTTCTCTTGCAAAGGCTCATTTTTCACTACGTGCTTAGTGAAGCGCAATTAAAAGCACCTTTTCCCTTCTCTGGAGCATTCAGCCACTTGCAGGTTGGTTGTTGGGTGGGTATAAACCAAGACTTCACTGCAGAGGAGCGCAGCTTTTGAGCTTTACACTGTGGTGTAGCCTTGAGGACACGTAGGGCTCGAGAAGTGGCGCATTTCTCACCCTCCTGAGCAGTTCTGGGGTTCTCCAAGCCTTAACAGACCTACATGAAATCCAGCTGCTCTTGCAGCACATCCAATAGAGCTCAGCACCCAGGGGAGAACATTGCAAAGCGGTTTCTCCTTCCTGGGTTGTTTCTGGAGGAGGGTGGGTTGTGTGTGTGTAGCCACTGGGGTTTCGCCTTCTCTCCTCCCTTGTGTTCCTCCCTAGCATGAAAGATTCATACCAGCTCCTTGGGTATCCTGTGGCTTTAGTGGGGTTCAGACTGTGCTCCTTGTCATAGAAGAAGGAACTAGAACTGATGGGAGAAGTTCTCGTTTTGGTACAGGAAAACCATTTGGATTATTTATTGCACTGGAAGTTATTTGGTCTTTTCCTCTCCTGTAGGATGATTTCAGACACTGCAATTGTCCTTCAGTCACTGAGATTCCTCCCCAAAAGCACATTATCACTCAAAAATCGGGGGTTTAGACAACAATGCTCATCATCAGAGAAAGGAAATGTCTGCTTGCTGCCTTATTTTAGACAATTGAATTAGAAACCCCAAAGCAGCAGGAAGGGAAGTCAGAGTTTCGCTTCCTGCAAGCTGAAGATTTGCATGGGTTCAGCAATGACAAATACATGAGCTCATGCTTAGATGGGCTCTGCATCTGCCACGCACGTGGCAAAGGTGAGCCCAAAAGTCTCCCTACTTGTTAGGACCTGAATTTGGTGTCTGTGGCAGTGACAAGTGTTTGCCCAACACTGGGAAGCTTTGCCTCCCTGCTTGGGTAATACCCTTCGCTCTGTGAAGAACTGGGGGCTTGCTGAAAGACGGGGGAGTGAAAAGTAACTTCCAGTGCAGGTTGGAGGTGGGATAGCCCAGAGCTGTGTGCGTGTGCACCTGAAACTGCTGTAAACCCTGGAAGCATGGGGCCTGCCTTGTTTCAGGGTGGGAAGGCTCCGATGTGTGGTGCTAGGAACAGAGGAGCTGCCTCCATTACTGCTTTTGCAGGGGCAGTTAGTGGATGTTAGGGGCAGTTACCTGCTTTAGTGCTTGGGGAAGAAGAGCAGGAGTGAGTCGAGTAAGGTGGTCTGGCAATGGATTGTGCTGCTGTCATTGGACACAGCACAGAATCATGGAATGGTTTGGGTTGGAAAGGACCTTAAGTTGATCCAGTTCCAAGCCCCTGCCATGGGTAGGGACACCTCCCATTAAACCATGCCACCTATGCTGTTTAATTATTTTTTCCTTATGTTCCAACTGCAGGTTCTTGTCCCATCCTTTGTGATGAGAGCAGGCTCTGAGCTGGTCCTGCCACCTTCTAATCCATGACAAACTTCTGCTTTTCAGTCTGGTCAGGCCTTTTGATCTACTTGCTTTGAGGTCACAAAGCTGCTTGTGATGATACAAACAAGAGGCAGCTGAGGTCTCAGCTGACTTGTTTCCCCAGATCCTAGTCAGGTAAGAGGGGAGAAATCCCCTGGTGTGGAGAGAAAACCCCTTGGAGGATGTGTCCCCAGGCAAGGCACTTGTGCTGACCAGCTGGAAAGGAAGATGATCAGCTGTGCTCCTATGATGTGACTCCTCTGCCCTCAGAACAGGGCTTTGGGTTTTTGTTCCATGTAGAAGATGGGGGGAGAGGAAACCAGAGCCCACTCTCAGCCATTCTGATTGCTGCAAGATGCCACCACCCTTCCTCAGCACACACAGGCTTTATTTTTAGGTTTGCCTCTCAACTCTAGCTCATTCTTTCTTAGGGTGACAAGGACTTTCCTCCCGCAGCTACCCAGGTGGCACATCAGAAACCACAGCCCTGCCTGGGGATGCTTCCCCTTCCTGCTCATATTCATCAGTTCATTCACCAGCAAGTGATGGGAAGCAGCACCTGGGACAGCACAGGAAGGGAGAGGACCAGCTGGTATCTGCTCTGAGATGGGAGGGAGCAACTGCACTTAGTGAGGCCTCGTGATGATTTACTTCCCTCTCATTCCAGTTTATCTCCCTCCCAGCCCAGATCCATTTGGCACTTTTAAATGTATGTGCCCAACTGAAGCACTCTCAGGGAAGGGGGGCTGATTAAAACAGCCATACTTTATTGGAGCTTGGGAGTGATGACGAGGTTTTCCACAATGGCTTGGAGAAGGGATTACAGGAATGCCCTGGTGTCCACTTGACTGTAACTAGGTGGGAGATGTCTCTCTTGCTTTTGAGTTCACTGCAGATGAACGACCCCTTCCTGTAACGAGGGCCAAGCTTTTTTGATTGGCTTTTTAAAGCAGATTTAAACCTGAGATTGGTCCCAGTCCCCCAGAGAAGTGAGAAAGAGAACTTCTTTCACTGTCTTGCTGGTGAAAGGCATTAAAATGGGTTAAATCCATCCTAGAAATGCATTTTTTCTTTTGCCTGTAACTTGTTCTGTGGATATTTAGCTAGGATATTTGTGGCCTGTGTGCAGCCTTGCAGGGTTGCTTGGTGGGCTGAGTTGTACTGGTTGAAGTTTGGGTTGTAAGTCTCTGTTTTCTTAACATTCAGGAGCTTGACTATTTGAAGGCTTGGTTCTGGGTTACCTCTGAAGGGGGCCGGGGAATTGCTGAGAGGTTGATGGCTTTCTGCACATCCCTGGTTCTGTTTCACGTTCTGTGTGCCCTGGTTCAGAGCTCCTGCTTCTGCAGGCTGCAGCTCTTGCACAGATGAGCTCCCTGCATTCGGGGCAGTTGGGGCTTCTGACCTAGTTGTGGTGAGCAAGACCTCATGTTTATTGAAGGAGCCTTGGGTTGAGACTGTTACTGTCTGGAGTTGTATTGTGGTGTTGAGGTCTTGAGATGCTCCTGACCACTGCTTGTACCTCTGGGCCGGATGCTGAAACTGGCCTCATACTTTCTCTCTAGGGAGAAACCATGACAGACATGTTTAGTGAAAGCAGAAATGGTGCTTAGGTTTAGCACTCAAATGTCAAGCTGTGTGTCTTCCGGTTTTCTATGGGGTTCCTTCCTTTTTCATTCCTTGGTTGCCATTAAGAGACAATGTTTTGTGAAGGATATTGATCATCCCTGTGCACCTTGAGGCAGGGGTTAGCTGGGAAGGCCAGGAGGAAAAGGTCTGTGCACATTCATCGTGCTGCGTTGGCCTGGTTGAGTGGCAGAGCTGGGTTAGACAGACAGCTCATCACAACTAGCATGGCAATTACTGCTTGGACCTCATGTGTCGGTGTTGTAGCCACCAGAGCTGTGGTCACTGCCTCTCTGTGCAGCCGTTGGCACAGGGATGTGGTATTTCATTACTGATTGCACTTTTAGTGTAAAAGTGAACAGTGAAACATTACAACATCATTTTTCACATGCACATTGGTAAGTCACATTCAGGTGTATCCAGTGGAGTTAAAGCAGCTGGGATAAGAGTTAAAATAAAGGCTACTACTTAATCTGCTGGTGACTTGGTTACTCTGTAGTGCATCAGTGGAGGAAGGAAACCAGCTCTTTTTCTACTTAGTTTATTTTACAGGCTTTTTTCCTGCAGGGCTGCTATGAAGCTGGGTTGATCAGCAGGCAGCTCTTGACAGGACCAGAAGGAGATGATATGAACTATTCTGATACATATGAGATGCATCCTATGGAGGAAATACCATGGAAAACCAAAGGTACTGTTTAAAAAAATGGTATAATTTATTGTCCAAAAATAGCAAAATACAGTCAGTTTTCAGACTTCAGCAGGGAGCCTCGAGTCAGGATCTTGGGCCACTGTTGATGTGATTCATCTCAGGAAGTGGCAAAGTTGTTTTGTCTGTTCAATTGTCTGGCTGATAAAAACCTGAAGGCTTTTCAGTCTGTAGAAGGCGCATGGCTTTATCATTCAGGGGACAAGTGCAGTGGCATGTTCTGCAGTTCTGCTTGCTAGAATAAGTTAGGTGAAAGTATTTTGTGTGAGAAGTTGTGGTTAAAGCAGTGTATTTTCAGGGTACATTCAGGTACACATTTATCTTTCTCCATATAAAGCAGCTTTACATATATGTGTATACATTGAGAATACATTCTTAATGATGAAGAAAACTAATCTGAGCCTGTATTATGGGTATTCCCTGCTCTGGCAGGCTTCTCCTTAGCCCAGTGTCTTGCCTGAGTGAGGATTATAGGAACAAACCCAGAACAAATGACTCGTCAGTGTCAGCTGTAACCCCCATTTCAGAAGGCAGAGAAGCAGCACTTCTGCATGTGTTACATGGACATCCTAACAGCAAATGCATTAAACAGCTGGATGGGGCACAGGCAGGTGATGAGGAGCAGAATGTGCTTTCTTTCCAGTTCCCAGCTCTTGGCAACATCCCATAGCCCAGAGCCAAATGGTTTATGAAGAAGAATTGATTTAATTATGATGGCAGCCAGCTATATAACTGGCAGCCTTGTCTGAAACCCAGCTAACTGAATTCTTTCCTTGGAAGGTTGATCTTAATTCTCCTGTCTCTAATGTTTGTCAACCTACGATCCGGAGCGTTCCCTGCAGCATTCCTAATGGATCTACCTGTGGTATTGAAAAAAGTATAAATCTCTTTTTCGTGTGGTTTGCTCCGTGTGGCTCTTTATGGCTGTGGGAACATACCTCATGTTTTGCACAAAGCTGTCCAGCTGCTGTTCTGGAGGGTGAGGCTCTGCACCCACACCAGCAGTTCCCAGGGTATTCATCTGTCCTTAGGAATCTTGGCTCTTGTAGTAAAAGCCCCAGCTGGCATTACATTCTGGGCTTCTTTTCCAGGTCTTACTTTACATGACAATAATCTGTTGTTCAGCTGCCACTTTCCTTTCAAGTATTGACCTGGGCAGTAATCTTGAGCACATCACTGTCTTTTGTATTGAAATCTATTTGTATTGAAATCACACCAGTGAAGGACATCTCTCTTAGCACAGACTGTGTGAATGCAAAATGCGTTTTCAATAGCTTATAAGTGAAATACATATCTGACTTCAAGGCCAGCTGCAAAAGTCCTTCTAGAAGGACACCTTGACTGTGAAGGGAGAGGAAAACCCACATTCCTGCTTATCTCTGGAGGTCAGCAAGCAATAGCACAGAAGGCCCCATGTGTATGTGCCCGCCATGGCTGATAAAGCCAGGCACAAGCAAACTTCACAGACTGGTAGACTGGAGTGGTTGGACCATGGGCACAACTATATCCAGAAGTTGAACGTTTTGCCTCAAGAAATGCCTGGATTTGTCCTGGGCTTAAGTCTTTAAAATCCTGAGGATCTTGGCACCTTGTGCCCTTTCATAAGCGAAAGGAGACTTTCTTTCCAGAGTGAAGCAGAATTTCTAAAGAATTCAAGTTAATGTTGGGATGGAATCACTTGTGCTCCTGAGGATGCACCTTCTTTATAGGTGAAACTCCAGATACAGGTGGAAGTGGAGTGGAATTTGTACTTTCCTTGAACAACATGAGTTTCCACAATAATATATGAAGTTCTTGAAATGGTATCTGTCATATGATGGGTTTAGTATTAGTTATGGACATTTCTCACTTTTCATGGAGTGAAGACTGGATGCTTCACAGCTTACAAGCTTGGAGTCTGAGGCTGCTGGTGCTGTTCTGGCTTGAAGACTGGATCAGTTCAATGGGCATCATTTTTGTAGGTATGGAAGAGAAATAGGCAGTCTTGTTAAAAGCAACATTCAAAGCAAGGATGATGCTCTTGGAAGTTCTTGTTTAGTTCTTGTCTTTCTCTTGGTATTTGTTTGTCTCTCTCTTTTGGGGAGAATGTTCTGAACATTTCTCATTTTGACTAGGAAAGACTGAAATAAAGGTGAAATGATGGGATAAGTTCTAGACTCCCCAGACTCCCTCTCCCTTGCTTTGCTGTTAGTCCCAGCTTTACTGGAGTCTCCCCATCCATGGGAGTATTGGTTAGCAGTGTTTGTTGCCTGAAACAGGCAGAGGCTCCTGGGTTTTCCTCTTTCCTACAGTAGTGGCAGGTCTTGCTCTACCAATGGCTCAGGACAGAGGACGTGTACAGAACTACTGCAGCTCAGTCAAAGCCTGCCTGGAGCTCGGCTCATGGGGAGAAGGTGGTGGTTGTCTCTGTCTCCATGGCATAGGAGAACCTCTTGCTCTCGCGGCAGGTTGAGAGCTGCCAGAGGCGCTCCTGGCTCAGGCAGCCCAATTCCTTCAGAAGCTTGAAGAGGTCATTGCGGAATTTGACGCCAATGAAGGCATAGAGGAAAGGATTGAGGCAGCAGCGGAAGCAGGCCAGGGTGTAGGTCACATCATCTGCCACGTCAAGCTGCTTGCTCTCCTCACACGAGCTGGTGTGGTTGAAGGCTGAGATGGTCTTGGCCAGCATGACACTGTTGTAGGGCAGCTGGAAGACAACAAAGACAATTACCACGGCAATGATGACCTTGATGGCTTTATTCTTCTCAAAGTTGCGGGCCTGGAGCAATGTTTTGATGATGATGAGGTAGCAGGCAGACATGACCAGCAAGGGAAATAAGAAGCCAAAAACCATTTGGGACACTTTGATGCCAGCATTGAAGGTCTGCAAGTTGTGAGCAATGATGGAACAACGGGGATTGTTGTCCATGTTATTTACACCGCTGTGAACCAACTCGGGGATTGAGAGGATGAAGGCCAGGAGCCAAATGAGGGTGCATGTAACCTTGCTAATGAATATCATCCGGGGACGAAAGCGGTGGGCTGAGGCAGCCTGGACAATGGCAAAGTACCTGTCAATGCTGATGGACAGGAGGAGCAGCATCCCACTGAAGAAACTCATTCTGCAGATGCAATACACAGCTTTGCAGGCAAACTTCCCAAAAAGCCAGTGCTTGGCTACAGTTGTGGCCCAAAAGGGGAGGGTCAGCAGGAAGAGGATGTCTGCCAGAGCCAGGTTCAGCAAATAGATGTCTGTCATGGTTTTGAGCCTCTTGAAGTAGATGTAGGTGAGCACCACCAGCCCGTTCCCCAGCAGCCCTGTGAAGCAGATGAGGGCGTACATGGCTGGGAGGAAGGCAGCGCGGAAGTTACGGACATCATCCTTCTCACACAGGACCTCGAACTCGCTGTAGTCGATGGTGGTGTTGGAGTCATAGTAATCAGTGACGTTTCCAGCACAGACCTAGAACAGGGGAGAGAAGAAGAGTGTTGGGACAGGTACCATGCCCCTCGTGGGAGCCTGGTGCTGAGCTGTGAGCAGGCAGGATTACCCAGCCACGGCCTGCAGAGAAGTCCCAGGGAGTTCCCAAGCATTGGCTCATGAAGAGCTGGCAAGGTCTCATGGCCAAAACCGACTTCCCATAAGTGCATGGGGTTTAGGGGTTTTTTAGGCTCAAAGTTGGTATTCCACCCGCACTGTTTAGTGCTCAGCCACAGTACCACCTGCAAGCTCTCAAATGTGTGTGGCTGCTTTCCAGAGTGGTTCAGGACCCATGTACAGCTCTTTGTACACAGTCAGCTCTCGGATAAAGTGTGAAAGATAACATATCCTTCAGCATTCTCCTTCTCTCAGCAGGGACATTTCCTCTTAACTGACTACTTGTGGCATTTTCTAACCCGAGCATCCCCTCTCTTCTCCCATCTGCAATATTCCTATTGCTCACTTCTCACTTGTGGCACTGCTAGAAGAAGGCTGCAGTGGTGGTGGTGGTTCCCAACAGTAGCAACCTGGCATGGTGATGTCCTATCCCCACAGTGAGGGGTGAGCCTGGGGGTGCCTGGAGCTCCATGGGAGAATTAAGCTGGAGCCTCCCTGGGCTCTTTTCTCTGCTAAATTAATAGAGATGTTGATGAGACTGGGAAGAAACACAGAGTGAAGCAGGAAACTGTTGCGGTGCTGGCACAGACACGTTGCTCGTGTTTCATTCAGGTTCCTGCCCCTGATTTAAGTTCTGATTATTCTTGTTTTATCTTCCTACACTGTCTTAACACACAGGGCAGAGTGAGCTTGTGGTCTCTGTGCCCTATTTTTTTGAGTCTTATTAGTCTCCAGTACCTTCTCTCCATTGCACGGAGATGAAAGGTTTCCCCTGGATACCTCTGCCTGTTATCACCAAGTATCTTTGTGTGCTCTCCATCTCAGGCAGGTTTGGCTTTCACCACATCCTGCCTGCTAGCTGGAGGCATGCCACCAGAAGTGAAAGGGAAAAGGAGCAGGCTGCAAAGCCCTCCCTGCTGTGCTGAGCCTCTTGGAGAGCCCGAGCTGGGAGCTGTGGTGTGGCTGAGGCTGCTCCTGTAGTTGTGAGAGCGCAAGCGCTGGGGCCAGGCTCCAGGTCATGGCACAGTTCCGTGCTCTGGGGTCTCCTTCCCCTTCACGTTTACTCTGAGCGGGAGCAGGCAGAGGAAGATACTGAACTCCTCCTCCTTGAGCACATCAGCTCTTCAGCACTGAATTCAGTTGTTGAAGACTGAGGTCTTCAATGCTTTGACCAGGTGCTGCAAAGAGCATCGAGCTGGCTCTTCACAAGCACTTTTGTCTTTCCTGAAAATGCTCATTTTGGTGCTAAACGGGGCTTAGTTTTAACAGTCCCGGCCATCTTAAATGGCAGTGTATGTCATTGCTTCTGTTCTCTCTTTGTTTTCATTCTTCTTGTTTGTTTTTAGTCCAGCTTCTGCTCTGCTCCTTCACACCTACCTCCTGCTGGGCTGGACCCGTGCTGTGAGCAGCCGTGTCCCCACACACCTTTCAGGGCTGTGGGCGGTTGCTTTTTGCCCGTCAGAGTTTTCAAGATCTCTCTCTCCCCACAACAAAAACACAACTGGATTTCAACAGTGTTGGTTTTAACATCTTACCTGAAAAAGCAGGGACAGGCTGAGAGCAAGGGTGACCTTTAACAGCTTGCCTGTAGAAGAAGGAGACACTGTGTTAGAGTTAGTAGTTGAGTGGGGTTTTCCACATGATGCTCACTTTGAAAAAGCAGCGGTGGCATACTTGACCCTGCAAAACTCCCCACAGCTGGTTAACTAATGGTGAAGATGCTAACATGAGAAGCCAAGGTCACATAACAAGGTACTGTCAGAGCAAGATGAAGTCACAGGAGTGGGGTCCTTCCACTTTCATCTGTAGAGGCTGGTAGCTCAGGAGAGTGAACTCCTGCATCTTTAGTGTGGGGATGCTTTTCTCCCTGCACACAGTCAGCAGCCTATCTCCTGTGCCTGTTCTGAGCTCAGGGTGTAGCCTGCTCAACCCATGTGCAAGCAGAAAGCTGAGAGTGCAATACATTCCTCCCAGCTGCTCCCTGGCAGTGCTACAGAACAGGAAAGCTCTGCTCCCATCACTGAAGCTGCGTGAAATTTATTGCTTGTGTCTAAATATCAGAGTTGGCTTCTGCTGCCTTTGGATGGGGAGATGGAGGATGCTGACAGCTGGGAGGAAGAGCTGAGTTCAGAGCCAGATGTGATAATGATGAGAGCAATCTCAGACGAACAGTTCTTCCTGCTGTGGTTAGCAGAGGCATAGAGGCCAGTGAAAACTTTCTCTTCGCTCTATTTAAAGCATGTGCCAGCATCTACCTCAGGCAGTTGTGACTGAAATGGTCTGACAGCCATGAGAAAGCCTCAGCCTCAGCTCTGGCACGAGCCAGATTATCTGGTCCAGGATCCCTGAGCAAGGCTGGGGCAGAGACAGGAGCTGCCTTTGGTTTTTAGCTGCCCGTTTCTTCTAGAGAGTATGGCTTTTCCATACTGTTCTGTTTCTGCAGAGCTCCCTTACACCCTCCCCTGCTTTGCCAGGCTCATGTTCAGGTATTGAGCTGGACCAGGAGGATGAACTTCCACTGCTTCAGGTGACTGCAGCTGTACCCCCACTTTGAGTCGCACATTAGCATCGTTATTAACAGCTACTTTGGTAGCTGTGAGTGGAGATACTTGTTTTGAGTGGTGATGTGTGGGTGAGAGATCCCCAGCCACGTGTGAAGGACTCTTACTTCCCATCCCCAGAGCCTGTTCGGGAGCTTCCCCTTGTGCCTCTCAGAATTTTGTGCCTCACTTTCCCCTGTCATTTTGATCTTTCATACTCGTGCAGCTGGATGCTCAGTTGTGTTCCTCCATCCCTCACCTTCTCTGAGTCCTCCTGAGGGAATCCAAAAGTGTATCAGTGCATTGGTAGTGCATTTTACAGTCAGGAATGGAGTATGCCGAGGAGTTGAGGGGAAGCTTGGATAAATGTTCTTGTCTCTATTCTCTGTATGCTTCCAGTGGCTTTCACTCTGAGCAGTTCCAGGCTGCAGGAAGAGGTTTGGTGAGCAAACCATCTCTGCTGTAGCCATCTCTCCCTTCAAGCTGATCTAACTTCTGCATATTACACACAGGAAATACACTGAAAGCCCAAATGCCTTGAACCTGCTGGGTGAATTTAAGCAAGCCTGGACTGTAACTGCTCCTCCTGCCTGGGACACAGGCACAGGCTCCTTGACCTCTGCCTAAAGAACCAGTCATTGGTCTAACGCTCCACCCTCTTAAACACCTGATTTCCAGGGGTCTCCTGGAGCTGGTGCTTGTGTCTGCCTGGCGATGGGCAATAACTGTGTCTGCTGGCCCAGGGGCTGAGGCCTCAAAGGTAAGTCACCTGGCTGCTGTATAAAAAGAAGGCAGAGGAGAAGAGCCACTGACAGCCCCGAGAGGAGAGGCACCAACCTCAGCCCCGCTCCATCAGTGCCTTGCTCTTGGCATTCCTTGGGTTACATTCTTCTGTTATCTCATGGAAGGGACCCGGTGCTGCCAGGTACCAGGCTGGTAGCCCCAGCACAGCCCCAGCCCTTCCTTCATCTGACAAGCCATAAGGGCACAACCCTGGGGATCTGCTTTGCTTTCCTTGTCTTCTCTTTCCTAGCACTCTGTGAAATGTCAGACAAAATAGGATGCTGCAGTGACTCAAGTACTGATCCTGGAGCAGTTCAGCTGACTCATTCCTTTGAAGAGCATCACACTCTTTTCTCTCTCAGTTGCTGTTTCAAGTGCCTTAAATGTCAGATGACTTTTCAATAGTAAGAAACTCATCCTGTTTCGTCCCCTCTTTCTATAACCCCACCTCAGTTTACACATTTGCAAAGGCAGAATCAAGGAGGCAGCGTAGCCTCATGGTCTTCCCACATGAATTCTTTGAGTGAGTGCCTCAGGAAAGAAATGAGGCATGCTCTGGTGTTTAGTAGGTAATTCTAGGTATCTTTCTTTACTTTTTGCTTCTCTTCCCCCACTCCCCTCTGGCATTTTCTGCTGTGGGTATTTTCCTCAAGTTTTGTTCCTCAAAATACTAAGAAGAAAAACCCCCTCAAAAGTCCCCACAAAGAGTTGCACTGAAACCTCATTTATAGAAAGAGCAAAAACCCATTGCAGCAAATGAGTCAGACTCATTATAAAGCCCCACATCAGATGCTGCAGTTCTCAAAAAGATGCTCCTGTCCTGCAGGACCTGGGAAAAGGAAGAAAGGAGAATTGCTCCATGCAGATGAAAGAGGGAAGGGGTCTGCTCTCTGCTGTTGATGCAGGGCAGGGGGAGAGGAGGCAGCAGCCCATCAGTTTTGAGACTCCTCCTCCATAGAGTAAGCACAAGGAGTGGGATTCATCCCTCTGAACTCAAGCCCTTGACATCTGGTTGAGGCTCCCTTGACAGCAAAGGGAAAGAATCGGGTGGTTTTGGTGTTTTTAAGTCATAGTTCAGCTACCAAGGGGTGGGCTTCAGGGTGCAGGTTCATTCCCTGCCATGGCAGAAAGGTCAGCAAGTTTAGACAGGAGCACCACATCCAGTTTATCTGAATCTCCCTCAGCATCAGCAGCAAATCTGGAGATAAAAGCAGCTGTAGGAGCCATGAATCCTCTCCAGGTGTGCCCAGAGAAGTCAGAAGTATTTGGTAGCAGAAAGCCTATGCAGAGGAGGGAAGAGGAGCAGGAACAGCAGCGTAGGATGGTTAAACTGGAGTGGAATCGTGCAGGACAAAGCCCTGCATCAGCTCTGACCCAAGCAGGTCAGGCAGTGCAGGAGCAGAGCTGCTCCCCCGTGCTGGTGCTAGGGAATGCACGGGATGAACAGCAGGAGTCGGGAATGCTTTAGGGAGCATTGGCAAAGCCAAACAAGCCTGCTCTGGCTAAACCCTTGTGGTGAAAGAATCATCTTCTGTTGGCCAGAACTGCGGTGCAAAGGTTTCAGTCTCAAGCACCTTGGCACTTGTGTAGGTGGTGAGCAATGTACTGTTTATTTCTTGAACCATGGTTTCTGGTGCCTTCTCACCATCAGAGTCGTAGGGTTTTGGGCGAAGAACCGTGTATTTCTGAGAAAAATTAATCATACCCGAGTGCTGTAATGACTACCTGCAGTTAACAGCTCAGTGCCCATTCTCCCTCCTTTGCCCCTCTGGTCCTTACAACTGGCACAGGAAAGAGACCATCATCTCAGGAGTCCACACACGCAATGGAACAGAGTCATACTTTTATCATGTGTTCATACATGCGTTACAGCAGAAAATGAATTACCTGCTACCTCCCTTTTTAGGAGATTGTGAATCCAAAGACAAGATAAGCAGAGATAAGCAAGTTAAAAAGCTTCATTCCTAAGTGAGCCAATCATGTTTCCTGTGTAACTGTTAAGAAGACGCAATCCTACTGTGCATCTTCTGAAACAGCTATTCTGGAATATTCCTCTGAAGTATAATGGTAGGGCAGAAAAAGCAGGAAACTTGTGCTGCTTTTCTTGTCAGGTTCTCATTAATTCTTTCTTTTTCCTGCCACAATTAACCCAGGGGGTTGGGATGCTCAGGGAACCCTCTTGCATCCCAGCTAATTTAAAGCTGTGATTTAAAAATGTCACAGAGAAAAGGCAGTGACACCTCCCACTGCACCCTGTTCCACAGCTTACCCCTGGATGTGGGGTCGTACTTTACTGGGATGAACTTCCATGCCTTTCACAATCCTTATTACAGCTCTGACTGTGCTGGCTGGCATGGAGAGGTAGTGATTGTATTCTAAACCCTCTTTGGTTAGTCTGGTTATAAACCAACTTACCCACTTGAGCTATTGCATTTGTCTCTCTTCCCTGCACTCCCTGGCACCTGGAAGTAGTGTTTGTAAATATTTGAACAATAAAAACTCAAAAGCCCATAGAGAAAGGAATAAATCAGAGTCTGAGAGGCAAGAAGAGCCTGCATCTTATCTGCCCATCTTGAATCCACAGTGCCACCCTTTCCTATGGCCGCCCACCTACTCGAGCTCCTGAGGCTGCTGACAGCAGAGCTCTGGCTGAGAAACAACAACACACGGCAAAAGTAAGCATGAAGCTTTCAGCAGGAGCCACTGCACGTGCCGCTGGGCTGAAGGAGGTCATGTTCTGAAGAGAAGAAGAGCTCACTTGCTCTCCCCTGGTGCTTTGTGATGGGGTGATGCAGAGGGATAGACCCCTGCGAGTGCGCTGACTTGGGGCTGTCCCGTCGATGAGCAAGCAGAAGCCCCAGCTCTTTACAGCAAAGTTCTGCTGCTGCACTGGAGGCATTCATTAATAGAAACCCTTTGCAAGAGACTGGACAAGACTCAGCCAGCAATAGCTCACACAGGCTTGCTGCTAATTCCGCGATTCATTCACTGAATTAAACTGCTGCCAAGGAGAGAGCATTCCTGTTCTTAATTTGTTTTTAAGAACATAGAAGGAAAGGTACAAATTATGTGAGAAGAGCTCATTTGCTTCAGGACAAAACAGCCCCTGAAGATCGCCTCCGAGCCTATTTTGTGTGTGTGTGCTTCTGAAGTCATTGATTTGAGGTTTTTTGAGCTTGTCAAAGGGAACTGTGCCTTTTTTTATAGTGCTGCATATGAGGAAGATGAAAGTCATTTGTATTGTTAAATGCTCTATTAAAAGTGCTCTATTTTTGTGACACAGGACATGAATTCGGGCGTTGTTAATAAAGCTGAAGACAAGCCAGAGGCTGGGGTACTCACCACCTTCCATGGTCTGGTTTCAGAGATGCAGGCACAAGGTTAGGAAGAGCATCGCATGTTCCAGCGCAGCCTCCCCACGACGCAGCTCCTGCCAGAGCCCCTCTTTGGGAAACTCTCTTTTATACTTCCTGCACCCCTGCAAGTTCACGGCACGCCCTGGTGTCACTGACACTCACTGGACCCTCCTCCCCCTCCTCACGCTTTCAGCAGCACGGGAGAGCCGTGCTCGGTGCCACGCTGCCGTCATGCGCTTGGGGGTTCAGGTACTTCCTCAGTGCCTGCGCCGCGGCACACGCGTTGTACTGACACCCATCAGATGAAGTAGGATCTGCTTTTGCACTGACGCGTGAGAAACTGCCATTGAAGGGACAAGAGGGAAGTCTCCTTCCTTGTCATCTCTCCTCTCCATCCTCACGTCCCCTCTCAGACCCTGAGAAGGACACGAGAGAAGGTGTTCAACTACCACATGAAACATCTCTGTGTGCAGGGGTGCCAGTGGCCACATCCTTCACCGCTCTCCCGCCTGCTTGCAGCATCCTCTGCAAAGCAAGTGGCTTCAGCCAGACATCACCTTGTGAGTGGTATCTTTCTTACACACTAAACACTATGACCAGTGAATTTGGTAGTTCATGGCTCTTGAGGAAAGGAAACACTTCCCTGTTGGGAAAAGCCAATTTGTTCTCCTCTAGTGTAGTTTAGTGCTGGAAGATCTGAAGATTTGCCGTTGTTAGAAATAAGAAGATTACAGTGGAATGTTTCTATTTGAATTACTTTAAGATACCACAATGGCTAACCACAGCCAAAACAGGAGATTCAAGTACGTAACAGTTTGATCCTAAACCTACCGATTGCCTTGCCTTGAACACCAACTACTTCAACATGAAGCCAAATGCTTCCCTTCCTAGCTCTCTCAGGCTCAAATGAAATATACCTGAAGTGGAGGATCCTGTGTAATCCCATCCACAGCCCAGCTGTCACTTAAAAACCCCTCTCAGTAGGGCCATCACTGCTGTGGTTCTGATCCCATTCTGGGGTGCTTCATGGGCAGGATGCTGGCGCTTGGACGTTTATCAGTGTTTTTATCTGGTGCCTTGCGCTGCTCTTTGCGCTCCCAGAGCACATCACTGGCTTTTCTTACTGTGTGAGAAGCACACTTGCTTCTCGCTTATCTCCACGGGCACATGCAGTTCACATCTCTGAGTCTATTTATTGCTCTGTTTGCTCTTTGTTCGTCGATTATCCAGGCAGGTACTGCCTGAGAGAGCTTTATCTTGTAACCGCTTCCGCCAAGCGGGACGAGAGATGAAAGATTTCCCTCAGGTACAGGCAGAATACTTGGAAATGGGGGTGTAAAGCCTTGAAACAAAGCCTTGATGCTGCCTGTGGAGTGGTGGGTGTGTAGAGAGGCACCAGCACTCAGATTTGCTCTGTGCTCACTGCTACAGAGGGAGAGGTGGCATCTGGGTGAATCTATCCTCAGTGAGACAGAATCCATCCAAGCCAGACAGGGAAAGAAAGCAGCCAAGCAGCTGGTTGCACTTTGTTTTCTGCACAGACTCCCAAGCTTTAACTTCAACGTTTCAGGACGTGCCAAGTTCTGTGTTGTCGGAGCCAATCCAAGCAAATTGTTTTCCCTAAAAAAAGAATGGGAATATTTTAAAATAAACAATTTACTCAGTCTTTATGACACTGAATCTTCTTGTGCAGTCATGTCTTACACCTAGGGAGTTCTCAAAGCAGTTATTAAAGCTTTGCTTAATTTGATCATGTGTATTTGCAGTCTATTTTGTTCTTTAGTGATCCTGTCTCTTTGACATACTCCCTTTAACATGTGCATCCCGTGAGTAACTGGCAGTGCCAGGCCTGAGCTGTGCCTAGGAAAGCCACACTGGGCTGGTTGCTCATCAGAACACATTTGTTACCCTAAAGTTAAATTAACTATGTATATATAACTCTGCTCACCTCCACTACAGGAAGGGTGGGAACCAGCAATGAGAATCTGCTGCCCAGGTCACAGCGCTTGGACCTGGATAGCAGTTGTTCATCAATGTGATTCTCAAAAGCAAATGCAGTTCCTAATAAATTCCCCAGGAAGTTAGCTCAGAAAGAAGGAATTCAGTTCAGGTTGGTTCCACTTCATCTGAAACACTGAATTAGCTGAACTGAATTGAAACAAGTAATGTGGAATTCAGCTCATGTGAAATTGTAGCTCATTCAGCAATGAAATGTCTCATGGGAATCTGTGTGATGTACATCTGTGTGTAAGACAGGACTGCCTGCAGTTCGTCCCCCAGCTAAGTCACTCAGACAAGCCCAGATGGAAAGGATCCCAGTACTGAGGAGATGGTGCCTGGCCAGCCCAGGCTGTGTGATCTTAGAAAGCAGAACTGCTGAGGCTCTGATGTACAGTTCAGTCTGAGAAGAGCACGGCACAGGATGGTTTTGCATCTTGAACTCAAACCCTGCCTGTATTTTCCACTGGTTTTCTATAAGTGAATCGAGATGAAACCAGCTCAAAGAGGCACTTGAACAGCGGTGGCGGGTCCAGGTGGGTGCAGCTCCTCTCACCCGGGTTAGCACACTGGTTTTGCATATAATAAAAGCATCCTAGTTCAAACCCATGTATCGCAGGTCCCTTGCTATCTGCTGACCTGTCCTTCTCTTGCCTTGTACCCTGCCACAGGACAAGGTGCCATGGAGCTCTGAAGGAAGCACCAGCTGCATGCCCCTGCTCTCTGCTTTGCTGTTCTGCTCCTTCACTGACCTAAAGCACCAGGAAGGGTTTCTCCCCTTTACTAGAGGAAGCCAGTCACCCAGACAGAAGCATTGGCAAGTCAAGCATGAACCTTACTCAAATGCCCACTTCCCAGTAACATCCCTCCTCTTACGTCAAGGAGGGACACTGATGTCGTCTCTGCTCGTAGTTTTGCCCAGCAATGACAAAACAAGACCTTGGGATCTCCCATGTCCAGCTTTGCCTCCTGCCCAAACATCCCCCTCCACTCCCCAGCTACTGAGCTGGCATCTGGGAGGCACACAGGGAAAGTTTGTGTGCTGATGTCAGGAGGTTTGCTTGGGGAAGGAGCTTCAAAACAATTGTCCTTCAGGCAAAGAAAATAGCAGAAGTTAAAACTATGAGTAAATTCCTGACATTAAAAGCAGCCCGAGCTGGGAATCCTCACCGAGAGGAGCTCCTAGAGTGGTTGTAGGGGGATGCCCTGAAAAACATCTCATGATTGTGATCTCCCCATGAGGTTAATAAAAGATCCTTATCCTCCCAGCAGAGGAAGCAATCAGTGCAGCAGGCAGGCTCCTATCAGCGATGTGCAGTTGCCCATGATGCCAGTCATGCAGCTGCAGGAGGGCAGGGCACACGCTGGTTGCCACTGGGAGGTCACCTTCCCCCTGCCTGCGTCATGCCACAGGTGATGGCCTTTCTCCCCACTTTATTTTTGGAGAATAAAAGCAGAAAAAGGGCAGTTTTAGCACTGAAGCAGCTTCCCAGCAGTACAGGAGCTGAGCTGTGAGCAGGGAAAGGTACTCAGAGATGGAGGCTGGCAGAGACACAGCCCCTCTGCTTGCCACTGCTGGCCCCCAGCCCCTGTGCTGGTGGCTCCTCTGTGCCCTCAGCCTGGGCTTGGTGGCTTCCTGTGAGATCTGCTTCAGTTTGTGGCCACACCGCCAGGTCCACTTGTATATGGAGGGGCCTGTGATGAACAAACAGATCCTTTCTGGCCTGAACTGATGTGAGAGACAGTGCAGGCCCCAGAATAACAGGTGAGGAAAGGAGAGAAGATAAGCAGTAGGAAGGAAGTGGTCCACGGCCATTGGTTATGTCTAGAGAGTGTTTTGAAGCCTTCCCTGTTCTTCATTCCCTAGTGAGCAATTACTTGTTTAGGGAGATAAAGAGAGAGCATTAGGTCTCCTAAAGAAAACTGAGGGTTAAAGCATCTGCTGACCATGCAGGGAGCATCTTTCCTGCAAGCTGGTGTTACTGTGTTCAAAAGGTGCAAGATTGAACACCAGTCCCCTGCTGTCTTTGAAAAAAACCTGGATATAGAAACAGGGAATAACCACGTCAGTGGTTTCTCCAAGAGCAGCTCATTCAGTCGCCTCTGTCACACATCTGGGATTCTTAATCCCTGGCCTTAGAAAATGATAATGAACAAATCACATTTGATTTCTCACTCTGTTGTTACTGTCACCCTTTCTGGAATTGGTGCCAGGATTAAAGGAGCTTTTCCTTGCCTTCTCAATAGAATTGAGTGGAAAAAAAAGGGCAAATTGAAACTAGCTGTTTACAGAAACTACAGACTTCTTGAAGTCACAAGTGAGGCTGTACGTGATAATTTACAGCAAAATAAGACACCAGCCTGATAACTGCAAAACCACTTCAAAAAAACCCCTTGAAGGCTGTGGAAAAAAAGCATCAAAGTGAAAGAAGGGAACTTAGAACAACAACAGAAGGACTCAAACCAGAGCAGAATCCCTGCTCTCAAGCCACCAGCATAGTAGCTGATCTGCCCTGGGTTATCCAAGGTGCCTAGAGAGCTTCAAGCTCTTCCTAGCCTCTGCTAAAATTGTACCAGCATCTTATTACAGCACTCACAGCATCTATCACAGCACCCAGACCTGTGTTTCTCTGCCCAGGCGTGCAGTAGGAGTCATTGGGAACTGACAACAAAGTCAAGGCTCAAATCCGGAATTCCCTGCTCCATCTCAACTGCGGTTAAGAACTGTTCTGACAGTGGTCAGTTCCTGAACACCACATGCTTGTTGGTCCCTTTTCCCAGCAGTGCCAAACTTCTTCCTAAGATCTCATCTCAATCTCCCTCTTCCAGTTTAAAGCCATTATTTCTTTTCCCTGAAGTGTCCAAGGGTATACTGATCAATTCACATGCACAGACCGAAGTGGTTTAGTTAAACTGTATTAAGCCCACACAAAGATCACTCTTACTTGGAATTAACATGATCTTGATTCATTTTATCTTAATTCACATTGAAAATTAAATGAGTGTAGCTATAAATTCTGCTTATGGACTAACTGCATCATGTGTAGCAGGATTGCTGAGCAGGGGCATGTCAAGTTATCCTAGAGCAGAGTGGAAATTGCATCCATTTGCCTGGGGAAACAAGCTGGAGCTGAAGGGAGAGACTGACCCTTCTAGGCAGGAGACACATGCCCAGACCAACCTTTGCTGGTGCAGAAGTGGTTTTCCTCAATGCCCCCGCACACAGGATTCTTCCCTGGCATCCCTTTGTCACAGCTGAAGTGTTTTCCACAACAGCTCTTTGTTAGAAAGCTGAAAAAAGAAAAGGAAGAAGATAGATTCTGTGTTCTTTTCAGTGTTTTTCTCTTTGCTATCATCTAGATGAAGCTAGAAACCCATAACCGCCACTCAGTTGCAAACAGGCGCGTGTAGGTAAGTTCACTTGCAATACCTAATGCATTGGTACAACACAATGCGCAGCCTTACAACGTGGGGGGAGTTGAGTGCACATCCCTGTTACAGTCACGCTGCTGGCTGGCACTTCCTAGGTGTTACACAAAAGCAGAGTAAGAGCTAGGAGCAGTTTGCACGCAAGGGTCCAGCGGTGTTTTCCTGCTCTCCAGCTCCACACAGGCAGTTGCAGGAGGTTGAGAGACGCCTGGTGGCAGCGCTTGATGCAGCTCATGCACCTCTGCAAGCTGCCAGCCTGTGCTACTGCTCATCCGGAGCCGGGGAGGAGCAGGATTCTCAATATTCCAGCAGCTGGGACTGCTGGGGACACTTGTCAGTTGAAGGGGTGGAAGGAGAGGTAAGCAAAGGAGCGAAGATGGTGCAGTTTAGTGGTGTGTCAGCACAGGGCTGTTGAAGTGATGGCCAGTCTAGTGGCATTCTCTTTAAGCAGCTTTTGATAAATTGAGAAAGTAATCCCAAATAGCTTTTTTTTTTTTTTTTTTTTTTTACCAAAGAAAAAGCCAGGGTTGCCCAGCTGGGGTGGACAAAGGGAAAAACACACCCTCCTGGACCCTTGGGAC
>JBCJKH010047338.1:3085-13289 GCA_039877255.1 Loriculus beryllinus
CCTCTGCAGACTTCTTGCAGGTCTCCTTAGGCCCTGGAAGCTGCCATAAGGTCTCCCCTGAGCATTTCCTCCTCCAGCGCGGCCCCGCCCCCCGGAGCCGCCATGGGGGGAGGGGAGTCGGGACACGGCTCCGCGCAGGCGCAGGACCGGAACCGGGGAAGGCAGCGGGGGGGAGGGGAGGGGAAGGTTCCCGCCGCTACCGGACAGTGCGGGTGACGACGGGATCGGAGGGGGTTGTTACGTCACCGTGCTGACGTCACGCGGCGCGCCGCCCGGTGCCCGGCGCGGGGACGATCCGGAGCAGCGGCACGATCGTGCCCATCCTGCGGCCGCGGCGGCGGCAACAACATCCGGGTCAGCGCGCGGCCGTGACGTCGAAGAAGGCTGGGCGTGACGTGCCCCACCCCACGTACACCCCCCGGAGGCGATGACGCAAGGACGCACCGGCTGAAGCGTGTTTATTGGGGGGGGGGAGGGGGGGGAACAGGAGCGGGACGCATGCGGGCCCCACACTCCTTAAAACGGCAACGCCACCAGCTCGGCCACCACCTCTCCTTAAAGGGGCTACGTCCCGGTAAAGCGACAGCGCCGCCTCCGGCCTGCACGCCCCCACGGCGGAGCCTGCAGCAGAGGCCCCGGTGCTCAGGGGGGGCCGGGGGGGGCCCCCCGCTCCTTGCTGAGCCGGGCCAGCTCCTGAGACAGCGCCTCCAGGTCCTGCGGGGGGCGGAGTCAGAGGCCACCGCCCTTTCCCAAGCCCCGCCCCCTCCGCCCCTCGGCCCCGCCCACCTGCCCGAGGTGCAGGTTCTTGGTGAGCTGCTCCTCCAGCATGTTCTGCAGCTTCTTGTTCATCTCCCGCAGCCCCTCCTCGCCCGGCCCCGCGCCCCGGCGGGACGGCCCCGAGGGCCCTGTCGCCTCTGCGGGGCACGGGGGGGGCAGGCTCAGCCACAGGAACAGGAGGGAGTGGGGATGGGGGCATAAAGGGGATAGGGGGTTACAGGGAGATAGGATGATGGGGCCATAGGGAGAGAGGGAGATGGGAACACGGGGGTAGGGAGACAGGGAAACAGAAGCCTAGGGAATAAGGCCATAGGAGGAAAGGAAGATGGAGCGTAGAGATAGGGATATAGGGGCGCAAGGAGATAGGGAGATGGGGGTGTAGAGGGATAGGGAGATGGGAACACAGAGGGGTGTAAACGTGGATACAGGGGCATAGAGAGATGGGGACATGCGAGGGTAAGGGAACGGTGAGGTAGGGAGATGGGAGCATAGGGGGAAAGGGACATACATAGGGATACAGGGGCAGAGGAGGGTGGGGGCAGCAGGAAGGGGGATCCCAAGGCTCACCCAGGCGGCTGTCGCGCACGAAGCTTTGGATGATGGCGCTCTTGCGGCACAGATCCTCCGCCATGGAGGCGCTGCTCACCTCCAGGTGACGGACCTGGGGGGGGGGGGAGGAGGGCTCCATGACGCACACCCCCCCCACCGCTGCCCCAGTCCCTCCCATTTCCTCCCCCCAGTACCTTCTCCTCCAGCAGCCACCGCTCCTGCTGGCTCTGGGCCAGGCGCTGGAACAGCTCCGCCACCTCCGCAGGGGACAGGCCCCCCCCGCCGGGAACCCCCCCTCCACCGCTGCCCCCCCCAGGGCTGCCTGAGCCCGACTGCAGGGGAAAAGGGTCAGTGGGGAGGGGGGGGAAGAGGTTCCGGGGAGGCAGCACCCAAGGCAAGGCCACACAGAACCAACCCCCCCCCCCCCCAACACAGGCCCTGCTGTCACCCACCCACCACGTGCACAGGCACCCCTAAAGCCACACCCCTTCAAAACCACGCCCTTTCAAAGCCACGCCCCAAAGTGGCCATCCCCTCCCAGAAGCCACACCCTGAACTCCCGGCACCACCCCCAGCCACACCCCCTCCAAAAGCCACGCCCCCACGCATCAGGCCCCGCCCACCTTCGTGCTACCGGGGGCGGAGCCATCGCGGCCCAGGGAGCTCAGGCTGCTGCTGTCACCCCCCGGGCCCCGCCCCGGGGACCCCCCCTCCAGCCCCAGCTCCTCCAGCCCTGGGGACAGAGGAAACAACGGTGTCCAGAGGGGCCACATTCTGGCCCCCCCCCCCCCACACACATACACCCCATTCCTGCTCTGGGGCCACCAGAGCACCCAGGGGTGCAGACACCCCCCCCCAAAACTTGTCAGCCCCCCCCTATACATTCAGCCACTCAGGATCCCCTTGCATCCATTCACCTCCCACCCCATCACAGCCCCTAACCTATGGAAGCAGAACAGCATCTGCACGGGGGCTCCAGGCATCCAGGACTCCCCACCCTTCCACAGCCTCCCCCCCCCCAGCACCCAGCACCCATCAGACCAGAGCGGGCACGGGTGGGTGCCAACAGCTCCTGCAGCCGCTCCTGCAGGCGGTCAGCCCGGCGCCGCTCCAGCTGCAGCTGCCGCTTCAGGTCCTTCAGCTGGGGACAAGGGGGGGGACAAGAAGGGGTCAGGGCCCAGTGTAGGAGCCTGGGCTCTGGGTGCCCCCCACCCTTTGGGGGTCCCTCACCGCAGCGCTGCCCTTCTTCTCCAGGATGCGCTGCCCATCCCGGACGTCCTTCAGCTCCTGGGGGGATAAAGAGGGTCGGTAGGGGGGGGTTTAGGGGGTCTCGGAGAGCATTTGGGGGTGCTGAAGGGTTTGGGGGTACCTGGCGCAGTGCTTGGCCCTCAGCCTCCTGCAGCTCCCGTTGCCGCTCGGCATCCCCCAGTGCCACCCGCAGCTCCCCCACACAGCCCTGGGGATGGAGGGAGCATCACTGTGGCACCTATAGGCTGTACAGGACTCTATAGGGCCATATCAGGGAGGGTGAGGGCCCCGGAACAACCTCATCGTGCTCCCTTAGATCTCTAGGAGCCATATAAGGCACCTAGACTGATACAAGTCAATAGGATCCTGCAGCATTACAGGGTCTCTACAGCATCTGTGCCCTCCACGAGTGGCCCTACAGGTGCCCACATCCACCCTGCCCCACACACAACACGTAACAGCACCTCCAGCATTGAGACAGCCACAGGGAGCCCCCTACACCCCTCTGAACCCAAAGGACCTTCTGGAGCCATAGGGATCCTGATGATCTCTGCAGCAACCCATGGTCACTGTAATGATGTCAGGGTGCCCACAGCTCTATAAAGGTACCCAGAGCCCCTCTGGGGGTCCCCTATAGCCCCCCCCATCACCTCCAGCTCAACCCGGTGCTGCTCGGCTGCCGCCTGCTCTTGCTCCCGCCGCTCGAGCTGCTCCTGTGGGAACAGGGCAGTGGGGCCAGGATGGGGACCCGGAATGGGGGGGGACAGAGGGAACTGGGGGACACTGGGGGGGTCCCTGACCTGTGTCTGCTGCCGCCGCCGCTCGCTCTCCCCCCAGGCAGCCTCGGCCTCGCTCAGGCGCTGCCGCAGCCGTTCCCGCTCCTCTGCACACGCCTGCAGGACACGCATGTACATACGTATACATACATGTACGTTCATGTACATACCTACACCTACGCATACATACATACACATACATTCATATACATACATACTCCTACACATACATACATACACGTGCATTCATGTGCATACCTACATCTACGCATCCATACATGTACATTCACATACTTCCCTAAACCTATGTATACATACATGTATGTTCACGTACATGCCCACACCTACATGTAAGTATGCGTACGTTCACATCCGTACCTACACCTATACGTGCATATACGCACGTTCACGCACATACCTACACCTACATATACGTATATTCTCATCCACACCTACGTTTACATGTACATACACGTACATAAGCGCGTGTACACGCACATGCTGCCAGGTACGGATATGCACCTAGTGTGGGCTCCAAACCAAGACATAAAGAGCCCAAACCATGCCCCAGGGACCCCAAACCACACCCAGGGACCCCAAATTGCCCACAGGGACCCCAAACTCCCTCAGCCCTACCTGGAGTTGGCTGTCGAGGGCATCGCACTGTGCCTGAGCCTCCTGCAGGTCCCGGGCCAGGGCTCCGCTTCGCTCCCGCAGCCCCACCTCCTCCTGCCGCCCCACACAGCACTCTATAGGGCCCTATAGGGCCCGGCAGAGCTGCCCGGAGCCGTATGGGGCTGTATAGAGATGCTCCAGCCTGCCCTGGGGCCACCAGCTACTATATAGGGCTGGAGAGACCCTACAGATCCCCTATGGAGCTGGTCCAGAACCCCCCCTGCACACCAAGGTGCACCCCAGGACCCCCCTATATCATAGGGCAGCCATTGGAGCCGCCCAGCACCCGCTGGGTGCCCCCACCTTGGTTGTGGCCTCCAGCTCCTGCTGCAGCTGCCGAATCCGGGTCTGGAGCTCCTGGAATTCCTCATCCCTCTGAGCCCGGAGCTTCTCCAGCTCCAGCCTGGGGGGACAAAAGGGGGGGTCCTAGGCATGGGGGGAAGGGTCCCAGCATCCCAAATGGGGCCCCCACTGGGGTCACTCACTGCTGGTCCCTGAGGAGTGTCTCCTTCTCCGCTTCCAACTGGAGTGAACTGGGAGGGAAAAGAAGGGGAAATAGGGAATGAAAGCAGGAAAAGCCTACAGTGCGGCCTGGGGGGAGCAGGGAAGTGCCCCACAGCAATGGGATCCCGGGATCTCACCTATTCTCTTGTTTCCGTAGCTTCTCCATCAGCTGGGAATGGGAACACAAGAATCACTACGTGCAGGAGAATCAGCTCCCTCAGCCACACCCCCCAAACAGTTCCCAGCAATCCCTACGGGACACAGAACCCCTCCCCAATCCCTACAGGACACCCCCAAACTCCCTGGGGGGCTGCAGCACTCACCTCGGCCACCTCTGCCTGCAGCTGGGCCACCTCTGCCTGCAAGAGACCCCCCCCAGAGAGGTGTGTGTCTCACAACAGACCCCCCATAAACCCCACAGGTCCCCATACACCCCCCCACAACGTACCTGGGGTGCTGGGGGGGGAACATCAGTCCCAGTCCCCTCTTCAGCTGGTGGTGGCTCCTTGGGGGGGTTCAGGGGGGCTGCAAGGGGGGGGTCAGCCCCATAACCCCTCTATAGGGCCCCAGAACCCCCCGTCCAAGTACTCTTTATGGGGGGGGGTAGCCCCAACCTTCCTCCTCAAGTGCCCCCTCACCATCTGTATGGGTCAAAGGGGCTCCATTGTCACCAGCGGCCCCATCCTGGGGAGGGTCCTGGGGGGGTCCTGGGGCTCCCCCCTCCTGCAGCCGCCGGTTCTCCTGCTCCAGGCCCTCGATCTGTGCACAGAGCTGAGACCCCCCCAGGAGTGAGGCCAAGGTGGGAGCCCCAAAGAGGTGGGGGGGGCTATAGGGTGTACAGAGGGGCTATGGGTTACTCGGGGGGGCTATGGGGGCCGACACTGGGAGGCATTCGGGACCCTAAGGTGACACTGAGGGGTTCAGGGGGGCATAAGGATGGGGTGAGGAGGAGGGGAGCTGGGTGCTGGCACCCACCTTGGCCAGCTCCCGCAGGAGGGTGCTGTTCTGCAGCCGGAAATCATCCTCCTGGCTCTGCAGCTTCCCCTGCAGCATCCGTGTCTCGCCCAGCAGCGCTTCTACCTCCTGCAGGGCACAAAGGCACCCATGGGCACCCATAGGCATCCACAGGCATCTATGGGCACCCATATGCATCCACAGGCACCCATAGGCATCCACAGGCACCCGTAGGCACTCACAACACCCACCTGAGCCTTCTTGCTCTTACTGAGGGCCTATGAGACAAACGGGGGAGGGGGGGGTGTCACACCGTGCCCGGGGGGGGTCACACCGGGGCCGGTCGCCCCGAGGCCCGTCAGGGGCCGTTCCCACCCGTTCCCACCTTGTTGGCCTTGGCCAGGTCCCGGTCCAGTGCCTGCACCCGCTGCCGCAGCGCCGACAGCTCTGGGGGGGGGACACGGACATGGACACGAACGGGCCTTGAGCGGCAACGCCGAGACCCCCATCCCCTCCCGGTACCGTCCCCCCCACCCCCGGTACCGGCGCCGTTCTTCCGCAGCTCGTCCGAGAGGCGGTAGTTCTCACTCCGGAGCTGCAGCAGCTGCTCCTGGTGGGGACGGGACGGGGTGAGCGGCGGCGGCGGGACCCGAGCGCACCCGAACGGGGCCCGAGCAGGACCCGAACCGAACCCGAACGCACCCGAACGGGGCCCGAGCAGGACCCGAACCGAACCCGAACCGGACCCGAGCGCACCCGAACGTGGCCCGAGCGGGACCCGAACCGGACCCGAGCGCGGCCGAGGCTTCACCTGCATCCGCTGGAACTCCTCGGCCGACAGCGCCTGCGCCATCTTGGCGCGCGGGCGCCGCCGTCGGTGCCCGCCCCCTCCCCTTCCGGCGGCGCGGAGATGGCGTCATGACGGTGCCATGGAGCGAGCACGGCTCGTCGTAACGATGACTTCCGGGTGCTCGTAACGCCCTTACAGCGCCCCCGCGCGGGCCGTAGGACTCTGCCTATGGCTGCCACAGACCCGCCCCCATAGGGGACACAGGGACCCCGCCCCCACACCCCGGTTCTATAGGGGCCATACAGCCCCCCCCCGTACCACAGCCCCCCAGGGATCCTAAACTGCCTCCAGCGACCCCAAAGCCCTATAGGTTGCTCTATAGCAATACAAAGCGCTATAGGTTGCTCTATAGCGATCCATCCGTACCTATAGGGTCCATAGGAGCACAGAAGCTCTATAAAACCCCCAACACACCCCCAGCACCGGGCGGCTCCTCGTTAACAAACGTTTATTTCCAACGGGCCCGTTACCGTACAAAACCGGAGGGGAAGGGGGGGGGTAGCTGGGGGGGGAGGCGGCCCCTTTAAGAGGAGCCGGTGGGCGGGGCCAGTGGGAGAGGGTGGGGCTTGTGTAAGTGCCGAAAGGGACGGGCGGGACTTGACACTGAGGGCCCAGCCCTCAGCAGCCCGCTGATTGGCAGACAGCCAGTAAAGGGCGGGGCCAAATGCGGGTGTGTCCAAGGCTTCCCTGAGGGGCGGGGCTAAGGAGACACCATAAAAGGGCCACAAAGTGGGAGGACCCCGCCAATGGGCGATGCCCGGTGGAGGTCCCCCAAGGTGGGTCCACCAATGGTAGGTCCTAAAAAAGGCAACACAGCGGCAGCACCTTAAGGCCACTGTCAGCCTTAAGAAGGGCTCGCCCGTTTTAAGAGCCTCATCACGGCCCCTGTGGGGCCCCCCCGACCCAACCATCGGGGTGTTGAGGGCCTTAAAGGGGCCGCACCTGAAGGGCCCTAAAAGGTCACCGCTCAGGGCTCGTCCTCCATGCTGAGGCTGCTGCGGGGGCTGGAGGCGCGGGAGGGGCCCGGGGAGGCGAGGAGGGCGCCGGGGGGTCCGAGAGGGGACAGAGCCCCCCCCTCGTCCATGAGGATGTCATCGAAGGTCCCATCCGGCCCACCCAGCCCCAGAGGCAGGCCCAGGCCGGGGGGCAGGTCCTCAGCCACCGCCAGGTCTAGGAGGCACTGGGGTGTGGGGGGGCCCCCGGGGGGAAAGGGGGGGCCCCCAGGGGCCTCCTCGCACACCCCCTCAGCTGCTGGTGCCAGCGGAGGGATGAGGGGGAGCCCATGGAGCTGTGCCTGCAGCTCCAGCTCCTAGGGGGGGCAGCAGGGTTAGAGAGCCATGGGGTCCAAACCCCCCCCATGGCATCCAAACCCCCTCATGGGCCTCAAACCCCCCCCCATGGGCCCCAAAATAGCCCTCAGATCCATAGATTTTTCTAGATTCCAACCAGCCCCCCAGCAACCCTCCTATTTCCCCAGCTCTGCTCCCCCTGACCCCATATGCTCCATAAACAACCCCAGAATCCCCCACGTCTGCCCATCCCAGCCCCGTAGCCCCCCACGAACCTCTAGACCCCCATCCCAGTCCCATACAGCCCCCAGTTTTCCCTTTACCACTTCCATAGAACAACCCCACGGACCTGGACCCGGAGCTGGAGGCTCCGGTTCGCCTGCTCCAGGCGCTGCTGGTGCAATTCCAGCTCTCGGGAACGCTGCGTCTCCTTCTGCAGCTTCCGGATATAATCCACTGAGGCTTTCAGGATGGTGCCCTTGTTCCAGCGCATCTCCCTATGGCATTGGGACACTGTTGGGGCCACCATAGGGACCCTCCTACAACCCACATAGGGTCCCCCGTGCCCCACCCCATTGGATCCATCGGGGAGTGGAGGATCCCCACTCACGGATCATTGGATTTTGGGATGAGGGTCCCCAACTCCTTGATGCGGTCGTTGATGTTGAAGCGTCGGCGCCGCTCGACTGGGATAGAAGGGGAAGGTGTGAGCCCCATGCGTGTCCCCCCTCTACCCAGACTCACAACCTCCCCCAAGCCTCCTGCTCACTCAGGTTATGGTTGTCTTTCTTCTGGCGCTCCTTCAGCAACGCCTTCGCCTCCGTTTCTGAAGGGGTTTGAGGTAGGAAGGATAAGGGAAGCCCAATGCCTCCACCCCCATAAGGTCCCCATTGTACCTCCCTGCCCCATAGGGACACCCTAGAGACCCCCCAAACCTCCTCTGCTGCACACTGATCCCCAGGGTCTTCCCATACCTCACACAGACACCCCTGTCAGTCTCCTTCCAGCCACAGAAGGGCCCCCACGCACACCCCACACACGCCCTTCCCTGCCCCATAGCCCTCGCCCAGCCCCACAGACCACAGTGACACCACCTCTCCCAGGCCCCTTGAGGGCACATGAGGACCCCTCCCCCCAATAAGCCCCTTAGGGTCCCCCCATACCCGAAAGCTCGGCCTTGACGCGGGGCAGCTCGGCCGGGCAGGAGCTGCTGCCGCCCTGGGGGGGGCTGAACACCTCCAGCAGGGGCGCAGGGGCCGGGAGCTACCGGGGGGGAGGCGTGGTCAGCATGGCCACGCCCACTTATGCCACACCCACCCCACCCCCCCATAGACCACGCCCGATGGGCGGGACTAGGACACACACCCCTCCCACCGCGGCTCCAGCCAATGAGGTGTGTTGCCACGCCCTCAGGGGAAAAAGGGGCGTGACTTGCGGCAGGCCTCGCCCCCAGAAGCCGTTCAAGCGGCCACGCACCGTGCTAGGGAGCTGGAGGCCGCCCTCGGCAGGGCCGAAGCTGAGGAGCTCGTCATAGCTGGACTCGAGGCTGATGATCTCATCGATGACGTCATCGATCTGCAGAGTGGAACGGACAAAGCTACAAACAGAGCCCTGGTGACCCCCTCGCGTGACGTCACAGCCACCCTGCGTGACGTCACAGCCCTCCATGGGACACTGCAGTCCCTCCCATACGACATCACAGCCACCCTGCGTGACGTCACAGCCAACCTGCGTGATGTCACAGCCCTCCATGGGACACTGCAGTCCCTCCCATATGACATCACAGCCACCCTGTGTGATGTCACAAGCACCCTATGTGACATCACAGCCACCCTGTGTGACATCACAGCCCTGCATGTCCTTCCCATATGACATCACAACCAGCCTATGTGACATCACAGCCATCCCGTGTGACACTGCAGCCGTTCTGCATTACCTTATGGCCCCCCCCACATCACAGCCCCCCCCCACCCCACAGCCCCCCCCATTCCTCACCTCCTTCTCGAAGCTGGGCCCGACGTGGAGCAGGGTGAGGGGGCTGTGGGGCGCGGGGGGAGCCGGGGGGGGCGCAGGGGGGCTGGGGGGCCCGCGGCCCAGTGCCGAGGTGAGGTACTGCCGGACCTGCTGCCGCTGCGCTGCCCGCAGGTGGTACCGGGTCGGGTTCTCCAAGTGGGTCTGGACCTGGGCGGGGGCACAGGGGGGGGCTAAGGGACCCCCTTCCCCCAGCCCCCCATATCCCTCTGCCCCAGAACCCCCTCATATCCCCTACCCAAAGCCCCCCCCATATTCCCCTGCTCCATAGACACCCCCCCCCATATCCCCCTGTTCCCCCCCATAGCTCACAGCCCCATCTCACCCCATGTATCTCTTTGGGGGGGGGTGTCTCACCTTGAGCACCTCGGGGGGCAACATGGTTGGGGGTCACCTTCCCTTGCTACATGGAGCGTGTTCAAGATTGCATGGTGGGGGTGAACTCTGCATGTACTTTTTGTCTGGTCCTCCAAGGTGCCTCTTATCACAGCTATTTCTTACAACACTGGGGTGTCTTTGTGATTATGGCTCAGGCGACTGAAGACTGGGCT
>JBCJKH010047340.1:0-37221 GCA_039877255.1 Loriculus beryllinus
CGTCCCATTGCAAAGCAGGGCTCCTATTGCCCACTCCCCTGCCATCCCTCCTGCACTGCTCCATAGTGCAGTCCTGTGTATGTGTGTGTGTGTGTGTGCGCGCACAGCCCTCCTGTGTATGTGTGTGTGTGTGTGCACAGCCCTCCCCTATGCCCAGCTCATCTCACACTCATTTTGGTCGCTGATTCCCAGGTGTGAGGGGCAGCCCCCTCAGGGTTATGATGGCCACTGGGAGCACAGCACTGTCCCTGGAGCCCCTGGGGCAGCCCCATGGCTTCCCAGTGGAGCTGGGCTGGGGAGGGTAGTTTGCAAACCCATTGTGTTACCTGGACATGGGAATAGCACACGGTGTAATTTCGGATGCAGGAATACACCCACAGCTGGCCTCTCCTAATAATCGGCACCCCTGCTCCAAATAATGAATCCCACATGTGACTTCTGACTGAGCGTTGAGGAAGCAAGACCATGCCCATGTATGTGCCCACTCTCCTGCATGCACATGTTTACATGCATTTGTAAGGGGTTTTTTTAAACAAAAAAAGCCATGACATTCTCTGTCCATCTAGGAATGTGTTAAAACACTTCCAATTTAGGCAAAGCCCCTTTTTGCATCTTTCCCCCAGCCCTTCCCTACAGCTGGACAACCTGGCCCAGAGCCACCAGAGAGGAGCCATGTCCCCTACACTGATGATCATGTGGTGTGGGGATGCTCCTGCTCTGGCTCCTCCTGTCTGTCTGGATTCCCCTCTCCAGCCTCACGTTGCTCCCTATTTGTCTGACAGAACACCCTCTTTCTCCTGGATTGTGCATTATTCAGGTTAAAAGCACCGCGCTGGACCTGGAGGCGGTGGTGGAGGACGGACTGGCTGCAAAAGGATGGGGATGGCCTCGGCTGTGCTCTGCGCCAGCCCCTTTTTAAAGATGTGATGGGAAGGAGAAGTTGCAGCTTCAGCCCCATCAGCTCCCACACCCCATACGCACCCAGCTGGACATTTTAACCACGAGGGTTTTTAATTCCACAGCAAATCTTTTGAAGTACGAGTCAGTCTTTGCAAATGAGCATCTTTGACTTTCTCTGGGGGGGGGGGGGGTGGTGTTTGGGGTGGGAGGGGGCTGGGTTTGGTTTCGTATGTGTTTAATATGTGCAGTGCCGTCTCCAGGAGCACGAAGCCTCTGCCCTGGGGGTCGGTGCTGCCTGGGCCCTGCTCCTGTGTACAGTGCTCACCGGGTTTCCACGCATCAAGCCCTCCTCTTGGCATTTCTCATGACTGTACTTCTCTCACCAGCCTTCCTTCCTTCTTTCCGTCCTTGCTTTCTTCCTTCGTTCCTTGCTTCCTTTCTCTGTAGCTTGGAAACTAAGCAAAGGGTTGGTTGGCTTTCACTAACCTTTACCTAGTGATCTGTTGTACAGGGAAGGGGGGGGGGGAGAGGGGGGGGAGAAGGAAAAAAAAGGAAATAAATGACTTTTTGTCCTGGGATTTGGGGCTGCCCTTTCTGTCCCCGCATCTTCAAATGGGGGGGGGGGCTATTGGCAAAGCTTCCACACAGGTGCAGGTATTTCCCTGATGGAGGTAATCACAGCGCACACACTGGTACAGGGGATGCTGAAGAGGCTCTGTCTTGGCTTCAAGTCACCCCTGCAGAAACGTGGGGTGAGGAAAGGCTTTTCCTTGCTGACACAGCATCAGGCCTCTATTTGCAGACTCCTGAGAAGCTTCAGGGTCGCAGCTCCTAAAGCTGCACACATAACCCCAGAGAGCCCCTAACCCAGAGCAATGGTCCCATAGTCTCCCTCCTTGCATCCCTGTCCAAACAGCCATGACTCTCCTGACTTAAACTATTCAGGACTATGAGTGAGCAAGTTCATAGCCCAAACTCCAGTGCTCCCAAGTACACAAGGCAAACACTCACTACAAACTGCAGAATAAAACAAGATACCACCATAAATATGACGACTTTATTAAAATATACATATGAGTACAAATTAATGATTATATGGATAAAGTTTACTGTCTGTAAACAAATATATTAAAAAAGAGCACGTCTTTTTTGTGATATAAAGTGCAGTTATGTTTCCATATTATATACAATATGTCAGCATTACGGGGAGGGTTGGAAGGACTATGGAACTAACATTTGATTATAAGATAAAATTCTCTGAAAAAGTATACACCTACATATTACAGAAGAAGGGCTTGGGCTGGAGCTTATTTAGCAAACAACAATCAGCTTCCACCACGTTAATGCAGCTAACAAGAGTGCAGGGCTCACGATAAATTAGGAGAGAGGCACTAACCCCCTTGGTGAAGGGAAACTTGGACTTCACAGAGTTCACCCCTTCCCCTTGTCAACCCCAAAACTTGCACAGAGGAAAGAAATCAAAGGACAAGACCTTGTGAAACACGTGCATGTGTCTGCAGTTCAGGGGAATCAAATATACACGACTTTATGTACAGCTCTGATAACGGGGGTACCAATGTACAGAGGTAACAGCTTTGCAACCAAGCCATGCCAGCACTGGTCCTTACACAGGAGAGGGACCAGGAGAGTAGTTCTGCATCAATGGGAAAGACAAACAACCCAAAAGCCTCCTTAACACCAGTCTGTGGGGTGTGTTCTGCTTACTAAGTGGCACAGGCAGCCTTTGCTGTGGGAAGCTCAGCCCAGTACTGCCGGGCACTAGGAGTGGGGCGTGCGGCAGGAGCGGCAGCAGGCTTTGCTGTAGTACCAGTGGCTGCAGAGGTTGACTTTGATGGCCAAAGCACAGTTGGTTCCTGCCTGGTCCTGGCAGCTGTCGTCTGAAGGAGAGAAGGCAAAAGGCACCGATATAAAAAAGAAAGAGAAAATAAATCATTGTGAGCTAGTGAGCACAATTCCCTCTTCTACGCAGCCTGCTCTAAGCACCAGGGGCTGTGCAAGGAATCATCCTGGCCGTGACGGCCACCTCTCTGGTATCTGGCAGAGCATCACCTGAAAGACACCATGGAGCTTGTCCATAAATACCATTGTCAGCGTACCCAAAAGCAGGAGAAGGCTGACCCATTCCACCATGCCTAGCCTGGCTTGGGGAACCTCATTTCGTCCCAGCCCTGAGGCTAAAGCTCTTCCCTGTGCAACAGAGCTGCCAAGGCATTGCTGGAGCCGCCAAGGCAGCCTGGCAAGGAGCTGCCTCAAGGCAAGGACCTGGCAGGACATGGGATAACCCCAAAGTACCTGCACTTGCTGCACCAAAGAGGCTATTTGAGAAAGTAATCCAGCTGTGTTACAGCAGGAGTTAGGGGTAAGTGAGCTGCTGGAGACAGGGAGGAGGCCAGAGACTGCTTCAACACTCTCCCAGCTCCCTTCAGAGCAATATTTTGCTTCAAATCCATAGGATTTATGGTTATATATATACATATATAGCTTAAAGTCCATAGGATGCATGAAACATGAAGGCAGCTTGCTACACAAGGGCCACAAGGCACCTCACAGGCACTATGCCACATCCCTGAGCCCACGGAGCAAAGAGCATTCAGCAGGGCCAGAGCCAAGCTCAAAGCTAACCCCAAACCTGCCTCCCATTGTCATGCTTTTCTCCCACATAGTCCTTATTCCCAAATCCTATTAAAGGATTAGAACCGTGTGTTCACTAAACATCACAGGGAGTATGAGCCAGCAGACGACTCAGATAATTAAATAGTTACAAATCCTGCAGGACATTTGAAGACCAAAAATCATTAAATTTCAGCACACATGAAAGTTCCCAGACATTAGCTGGAATCACACAGAAACAGCACTGAGTCAGTGTTCCAAAGCTCCCGTTTATCCTAAGGTCATCACATGCTTCTTTTGAACTCTCCCCTTCATCTAACGAAGTTACCTCCAGAAAGGGCCCCATTGCTTGGGCACAGAGCGAGAGGGCCCCGGGATGATGATCACATCATCATTGGTGGTCAGTAGGAGCTGACACTGGCCAATGCTGCTTAGGGGAAAATCAGTGGAAATCGAGGCTGGGGGGTGCTGCTGGCAGTGGGGCTCACCTGGGGGCTCCGTGGGGCAGGGCTGCAGGTCACAGGTCTGCTTGCCCACTGGCTTCACCAGTGGGTCACAGCCCCGGACAATGTCCTTCCCTTGGTAGCACTTCACATCCCGCATCCTCACACCGATGCCACAGGTTTTTGTGCACTGGAGAAAAGAGAAAGGGGCTGAGGCAAGGCCCCAAGACTGTGCAGACCTGTGCTAAGCCAGAACGTGCTAAATGAGTGTGCTCGCAGGAGATGGCAGGGCAGGGAGCTGGAAGCCATGTCTCAGTCCAACACCACCAGCCCTGCAATCCATCTTTGCTGCCTGCAGCAGCTTCTCCCTGGGGGTACATGAATGTGCTCCCATCCCCTGGCACTGTGACCCTCTCTCCTCCCGCTGCTCTTTGCAAACAGACCTGAACAAGCTGGCCCAGTCTATACACTGCTCTGTGGTACCAAGGTGGCTGCAAGCACCTCCAGATCCCCCTCAAGCACCCTGTGGTTTGCAGAGCCGCATCTGGGCTGGTACTCGCTGCCCACTGCCTCCCGGGCACCTCATGTGGCTGGGATTACAGCAAGGCTGCTCTGGGTGATCACAGGTTGCAATGATGGTTTGTGAGACTAAACAAAACGTGATGCCCAGAGCCTCAGGAAGACGAAGGCTGCGTTAGAGGAGCTTGCAGGGACCCAGCTACAGCCCTTCACAGCAGGAAAAAAGCCAAAGCTGACCCCAAACACCTCCTCTCATTCCTGTTCTCCCGGAGCACAGCCAGTCCCAATTGTACCAGTGCAGCAGAAGCACCCCCCTGGGTGCTCCCCTGAGGGCTGTGCCCTGCAGAGATTCACCAAGCTCCTTAGGGTATTGCAGGCAGTGTGACCCTAGGTATGAGGGGATGGGGCACCACACACTCTGGGCAAGTGCACCTTGAAGAAGGAGTATTTCTCCCCCACCTCCCTCCTCCAGATGCCCCGAGCTGCCCTCCGCTCTCTCCCCGCTCACCTCTGACCAGGGAGTCGTGTACCACTTAAAGCACGGCCGCTCGAAGCACGTCGTCTCCTCCACGGGCTTTTTGGCCACGTCGCAGTCGGCAGTGCTGCGAGTCTTGATCTTGCCATTGATGATCTCCAGGCAGAGCACGATCCTCTTCTTCACACCCCGGCCACACGTGGTGTTGCACTGTCAGATGCAAGCAGGACCTGCTGAAACCCACACCCTGGACCTGCCGCAGGGCATCCCTCCTCTATCACCCCCAGAACTAAGCCCCTGCTCCTGTCACCCCAGCCCAGGAGCGCTGCACTTACCCGCTCCCAGTCCTGTGCCAGCCAGTGTGAGGGGCAGTTCTTGTCCCCACAGGGGTGGATGGCCAGCGGCTTTGTCTCCAGGTTGCACTGTGACTCCGGCACCACGCGCCCATCGCTGGTCTTGCAGTACACGTGCCGGATCATCCTGCCCTGCCCGCAGCCGCCACTGCACTGAAACCACACCAGGCACGGCGGCACTCAGCAGCGGCAGTGAAGCTCCATCCCCATCCCCACAGCAGGGCAGAGATGTCTCCAGAAGGCTCAGTCACCTTCCCATCCCCACCTTCCCCAAATCATGGGGGTATTATTTGGGTCCAACCTAAAACAGCTGCAGGGAAGCACAGCACATCCTTTCCCGGGCGGCCCCACCACAGCCAACACACCTCACGGTCCCATCATGACCATGCTGAGTGAAACTCAGCACCTCTCAGGCCAGGCAGGAGGGGAAACCACAAGCAGGGAACCCTGAGAGGGTCTCGGAGAGGTCAAGGCAAGTGGCTACAAATATTCCTCTGCACTGCACTGGGGCAAGCAGTGCCACGCTGAGCACCGGTGGAGGCCACGGGAGCCCCACGGTGTTCCACAGCGCTGCCGCTGCCATGGAAACTGCTTATTTTTAGCTGATGCTAATGCATCAAAACCTGGGTAAAAATAGCTTGGGATGGAGGGGGTCTCTGTAGCAGAACTGTGCAGACAGGAAAAAGAGCAGGGGGAAAAAAAAAACCAACAGGAAAAAGCTCATTTTCTGGGCATGGAGCATCAGCATTGTCATGATACTCTGTGCAGCAGACAAGAGGGCTTTGACACCCACAAAGGTCTTCAGACAGGTCTTTTGGGGTTTAACACCCCCTGCACCCTATCTCCCCCAAGGGATGAGCTCCAGGATGACCCATTGGGAAGTGGTGGGACCCACAGGGATGCTGGATCACCCCCGGTGCCACGGGCAGAGTCGAGGTGGTCAGTCAAGGTGACAGCACTGGTGGGCAAGTCCTGGCAGAGGTGACACGGGCACCAGAAGAGCCAAACGACAGAATTACTTGAAGATTGGCAGTGGGTGCAGGCTGTGGGTTCATCATAGCTGGAGCTGCCAGGGGTAACGAGCCCGACCCAAACCTCCCAGCACCAGACACACAAGCAAGCCTGCACACGGGGCCAGTGGCAGTGGTGGCCACCTCGAGGTCTCACCGGTCCCCAGTCGGATACGGTCCACTGCCGGTCGCAGGGCGGCCCCGTGCAGTTCTTCTCAGCCAGGGGCCGGGTGCTGGCATCGCACAGCTTCTCATCCTCCGAGCAGCGGATGTCCCGCGTCACCACGCTCCGCTCCCCGCACCGCGCCGAGCACTGCCAGGAGGGAACGGGACGGCATCAGCAGGGTCCCAATCACCGCAGGGACCGGGAGCCATTGCCGTGGGTTTGGGCTTTGTTTGTGGTTTTATGTTGCGAACATGAACTCTAAAAGCACACAGCGACAACTTTCTGTGACTGTCCCTAGCAAAGTCACCCCTCTTCCCCCAAACCCCTCAGCAGCTTCAGCTCAAGGTGCAGGAGGGCTGCATCTGCCCAAGGCACCAAAAACACTTGGTCAGAGCTAAAAGGTTTTCGCTGTCACTCACAGCCAGGGTGAGCTCTCCTCTAGCTCCTGCCCAGAGCAGCCTGCTCCTTCCCCCCTCTTTGGAGAGTGTTTTCTCCAAACTGCACAACTGAGGTTTTTGTGCTGCGGATAAATCTGGCACCGTGCAGCCTAGTGACATTATTTAGAACTGGATTTGAGTTACTACAGTCTCACATGCACACATTTGCTTCGTGCATAACATAAAGCAGGGAAGTGTCACAGCGCAGCGCTCAGACACGCCGCTCGATATGTTAATCCTCAGGTCCTGGAAATATGCTTGCCTTTTTTTTTTTTAATGCCTATTTCCCCAGCCAATTTGGCACCCGGCTTCAGATGGGATCCAAATGAGATTAGCTTTGCCGCTGGCTAAGTACAAACTACTCCAGGACTGTCTCAAGTGCTCACTCCCTGACACAGGCTGGAGGAGAACACAGATTTCTGTAAACCACTGGTTCCCACTGGCAAAGCACGAGGCACAGTTCCACCCGCTGCATTCGCTGTGAACCACGCTGCATTCCCCTTCCTGCACCACGGGCCATGGCACTCAGGGGACTTGCCCCCAAGCCACCCCAGCTTGGAGACCAGCTCCCGCTCCCCAAGGAAGAGGCATCGATTTGGTTGTTTCCATTGGGTTACATTCGCAAGTGACATGCCAGAGCACTAAGCATGCCTGGGGATGAACTCAGGGACACAAACCCTTTCACAGGCTTTCCCAAGCAAAAGGACAAGCTGAAACAGGAGCAGCACTGCACCAACCCAAACCACCTTCCAGCTGTTTAGGGATCTGCTTAAGGCACAGTAGGGAAAGGTTCAACCCTCCACGAGTCACAGGGAAATTGCAGGTGAGGAAGGGAAGTTTATAGGAACATAATTCACGTGTGAGGTGGGATCTCCCCTGGTCAAAGAGGCTGCCAAGGAAGTAGAGGTGGGAGGACCTGAGCAGCAGGCTCCTGTCCTGTCTCAGTGGGCAATGCCAGTACCTCATATGCAGTCAAAAGCCTCACAAGTGGCCCCCTCATGCTGAAGAGGGCTCAGGGCTTCATTTCAGGGAATAAAAGATTTCCTGACGCACGTTGGTGCAGCGCAGCCAATGTGCTGAGGGGCAGAGCCTCAGCTGGCCATTGAGGAGCTTAAATGAGGAAAGGAAGGGAGCAGCGCAGGCACGTGTTCAGCCCAGGCCCGCACGGACCTACCTCGGACCACTCAGACATCTCCCACTGCGGCCCGCAGGCAGGGTTCCTGCAGACCTTGCGCTCATCCGGCCGCGCGATGTCAGCGGACTCGCAGAGGTCGCTGTAGACGGAGCTGTCGAATCCCGGAGAGATCATCTTCCAGCAGCGGACGATGCGGAACTGGTATCCCTCCCCACAAGTGCGGGAGCACTCGCTCCAGCTGCTCGTCTCCCACCTGCGGGGGCAAGAAAGGCTGGACCACAGCCAAGAGCATCCCACAGGATGCCCTGCCTGCTCCCAGCTGGAGGGAGATAGATGCAGTAGCAACAAGCTGTAGTCAGGCTGCCAGTGTGCAAAGAGGTTATCCCATGAGATGGGATCTGTTATCATAGAAATATCTCAGAATCACAGCCTGATTTGGGTTGATGGGACCTTGAAGCTCGTCCTGCTCCAAGCCTCTGCCACAGGCAGGGACACCTTCCACTAGAGCAAGCTGCTCCAAGCCCCATTCAACCTGGCCTTAAACACTGCCTGGGATGGAAGTGTTTGCTGGTGGTTTCACCCAGCAGGCCTGAGCTCATGCTCTTAGGGGCAGATGCTAAAACCAGAGAGGAAGGAAACATCGGCACAGTGGGGAATGGGCTGGTACCCTTGCTGCCCGGTGCCTGTTACTGCAGGCTGCACGCTCCCCAGCCGAAACTCTCTGTGTGCAGCATGTTTCTTTGCCATGCTTATGGCCCATGTTTGTTCTTTCCTTTTTGCCTGATCCGCTGAAGTACAATGAGAACACGATCATCCATCACCTTGCAAATCCCAGCAAACCACACAAAAATCACACAAAGCTGCCTGACCCCTGGCTGGACAGAAATTCATGCACCGCCATCAGTCTAATTCTCCTAATGTCATGGGCTGCAAGAGCTGAGATCTGCTCTGAGACACTACCAGTCCCATACTGTACCCTGCCACAACTGTCCTGATGTTACAAGAGGATAACAGCTTGTAAACCAAGGGGAAAGACATAAAAAGTCAAGATTTTTACAGTACAGTAACATTATAGCAATTCTCAATTAAAGAATAAGCTGAAGATGTAAAAATTTAACTGGCTTAGAATGCACAGCCCCCCTGGACTTGGGGCCACCGCTGCTGGCACTGAACAGCACAGACACATCCCCACTGCACGCACAGGGCTCTGGGCACAAGCAGCAGCCATAGGGAGATGACACACATTTGGAGGTACCACCTAAATTCAGAAGGGAAATGAAACCAAAGCCCATTCAGATGAGGCAAAACTCTCCTAGGACGTTCTGCTGGGAAAGCATAGGCAGCCAATGAAGCATCCCACCTGCCCAATGAAGGTGCTTCACTGCCCCGGCTGCTCCCATTTACCCACCACCAAGCTGCCACCACCAATGATCACAGAGCAGCTCTTCCCTCTTACAGTGCAAGCCCATGAAGCAGAAACAGCACAACCATAAGGAGCAGCCTCATAAAACACCAGTGGGATAATCTAAGCATAAAAAGACCCCTAATGCTTGTGCTAAAAAATTACAAAGTTCATGCAAGTAGAAGTTAAGGTCCTCGTGGTGCCTACAGGGCTCCCAGCAGTTGCACCATCCACCTCTTAACACTTTTCTTGCCTCAGTGGCAGCCCACCCTGGCTTTCAGCAAGGTCATTACTGTTAAGGGCACATGCTTTTCACTCCTCCTTCACAATCACCCGAGGAAAAAGCAAGCCCTCTCCGGGTGCCATTCCTGGTCCCTGGAATCACTGTAGTCTTGCTTTGCAGTGTTCACAAGTGACACCATTTCAGGGCATGCACCAGGCAGTTTTACTTCTCCCCCTGCCCTGTCCATAGTCTGACACCACTGCAGTCATCCTTGCTTCAGCAAACATTGATCTGTCCTATGTATAGTTGCAGATGCTGCAAACCTCCCAACAAGCACAGCCCATGTTACAGACCAGCAGCAGGGCTGCTTCTCAGGTAAAGAGCCACATCAGAAGAGAAACATTCTGCAGGACTTCCAGCAAAGATTCTCCTCTGCACCAGCTCTTGCCCTGATACAAAGCAAACCTCAGCGATGTTTAGGATGCTGAAAGGCACAGTTTGCAAGCCCAACCCCTCCATCAATTCACACACGTGCTCCTCCAGGCACTGACCAGGCAGGATGCTGCCCAGTGTTTGAAGCCAAACTTTGTGGGAACCCATGTGCAAAGTCTGCCAGGATTTATGGGAGTGTTAACCTGGCAGCTTGAGCTAAAGCACTCAGGAGGGAAGCAGCCCAGGGGGAGCCCAGGCAGATGCAGGCCATCCCTGCTGCCCCACCACCAAAACCACACCGACCCCCTCCCCAGATACATCCATGGTAGAGGAAACATGGAGCCCCCCAAGAGCGCCCTGTTGAGGCGGTACCTTGGCTGGCACTCTCTCCCAGCACAGAACTCATGGATGGGCTCGGGACGGGTCATGGCATCACAGTATGTATCATCCACTTCGATCCCATCATAGCGAACACACATCGCATATGTGGACATCACTCCTAGTTTCAAAGAGAATACACACACACAACAGAGGACGCTTGGTGATTTTGACATCCAAACTTCTTTCTTTTTTTGCTTTTTGTTTTGAGCTGCATTTTCCAAAACTTCCTCCCAGCAGCAAGCCAAGCTTTCCGGCCCACGGGATGGATGCTGCTGGGAGGGGAGGACCTCTATGGTCACCCAGCCAACATGGGCAGTGCGGTTGAGCTTGGCCGCTTCTGCAGACAGGCACGGCCACCCCTGCCAGGGCTTGCCACCAAGATCAATACATGACTAACTCGGTTTTATAGGAAACATTCGGGGCAACGTGTCTGCTGGGCAGCTCCCACCCTGCCTGGCTTGAGAGTGGAGGCGACAGCAAGCAGTCCCCAACCCGCTCCATCCACTATGTGCACTACACCCCGCTTGCAGCCGGGTGCTCCCCAGGGGCACCCAGCACTGTGGGCCAGGACAGGGCTCTGTAAGGAGGCACCTCCTGCTCCCCCAGAAGGCAGTCAGTGTCGTCAGACCAAGACCTTTTCCCCCGCAGCCTGCCGTGCCAGAGTAAATGTTGTGAAGTCCATTCCGGGACCTGGCTGGGGACCAGGAGGCTGCTCTGGCTACAGGTAACAAGAATTGCAGCTCTCAGGAACATATGGTTTACATGAAACTAAAAAAAAGATCTACAGCTCTTGACATGGTATTGCTTCTCTGTGATATGTCATTAAGAAAGGGCAATGAGAAAGAAGAAATTTAAGTAAAACCTTTCTCTGCTAGCTGCAAAACCAGGGCAGCCTGGCCTGGACAAGGGGGAAATTTGTTCAGATGGGATCAAAGAAGTCAAAAATGTCCCAGACACGTGGCTGATGGGATCCTGAGAATGCCTTAGAAAGCTCCTGCTGCCGGCACACTGGGGGCATGTGTCTGTCTGCTGGGCAAGAACAAATGCTTAAAAAATAAAACCCTTACATTTGTTCTTTTAAGAGATGTCCTTCACTTGCAATCCCTTCTCTCTCCCTTTTTTCCTACTTTCCAGTTCCAGGAGCACCGCAAATTCTGGATTATTTCAGGGACTGTGCCACTGGGGAGCAGTGCATGACCCCCACATATGCCTCATCACAAGTGGTGGGCTTAGCAAGGGGTAAAGGAGGAGAGAGATCAGGTGGCTTGAAGGTTTCGGGGGCAAAAAGGGGGAATTCATACAAAAAGAATACAGGCCCAGATCTGACATCCTGGCGTCTACACGGCTGTTTCAGATTTATACCCACGCAGCCGAGACCAGGCTCCAGGCTAGGAGGAGTGGGAGAAATGAAACAAAAAAAATCAAAAAGCCAACCACTGTTTTGTTTCCTGCCAGAGCTGAGCAATCTTCAGAACTCCACCACGCTGGGAAGCAGCGCAGGGTTTCAAACCCTGCTGAAGGTTCAAAAAGGGGAGGAAGGAGAAAAAAAATGAGGTAACATGATGGGACTCAGCAGGGGTTTGGGGATCCTGCTGAGCCCCAGGGCATCCCTGCCCGGCTGGGAAGTGAAGACAGCACTGGGAGCCCACCCAAGGGAGGGTGTTGTGCAGGATGATGGACAAGCCAGGCACCAGCACCAGCACCCGGCCCCTGCAGTCTTTGCACCCAGGCGGAGCAGATTTGGGGTTGTGCCAAACCAGTTCCAGAGACTGCGAGATCCCCTACACAGCACCAGGTCCTTCCCATCCCTAACAGACAGAAAAGTGACTCACACACCAGGTGATTTCAGCAGTTGTGCAGAATTTGGCTGCTTCTTATAACTACCTGTGGTGCATGTAGAGCTGCAGGGTTCATGGGAGGAAAGCTTCCACCTGTACATGTCAGCAGCACTCACACCTTGGCCCTTTCTTAACAACTTCAATCTGTTTCTAGCGATAAGCAAACAAAAGAAAAACAAAACAAAACAAAACAAAACAAGGCATTTACAAGGCGAGCGGTGATAGGCCACATCAGACACACACATCTGCCAGCAGCTGCAGTCCGGTTGGGTTCGGGTTTGGGAGGGGATTTACTGTGTTTGGCGGTTGGGTTCGGTTTTTCTGAGTTTTGGGGGTTTGTTTGTTTGTTTGAATTGGTTTGGTTTGGTTCACAACATACCTGTCCTGAGCCCCAAGTAGAATCCCCAGCCCGGTTAGAGGCAGAGCTTCCACTGTCTAGAAATAGAGAGAATGGGATAAAAATACCCACAAGTAGAAACAGTTCAGAATTTAACAAAGTTTGCATTTTCTGCTCAAATACACCTGGCCCTGGGCATACAGTGAATAAAGGTGCAGTATCTCCTCCCCTGCGGCTGTGGGGCCGGGGCATGCCTGCTGCTGCTCAAATCTCAGCAGCTCACTCCTTCCGAAAGGCAACATGTGGCACAGGAGTTTCTAAGCTTGCTTCTCAAAGCACACTTTGCTTTTAAACACCAAGGCATGCCATTTGCCTACCCACTGCTTTTGCCACTCTTGTTTTGGTTTGGTTTATTTCGGGTAGGCAATTTGCATCTCTCATACCCATGCTGTGCTCAAACAGATAACGCCATTGAGAAAGGAGTAACAGAGTCAGCCTGGTGTATGAAAAAGCATTTGTCAAACCAAGAATAACAGCTTATCCCAGTTCAGTGCATCCTACGTGCTGTGAGGTTTAACGCACCAGGGATACTGCACCTTTACAACAGAAGGCTTCAGTTCTGTTCTCATACCTTTGTTCAAACCCTTGAGACGGCTACACTGAAATAGCGTACAAGGTTGACATCCAGTTGTCTCTGGCCTGGCAAGATATGCAGCTTGTAAGATTTCTAGGCAGCAGAAGCTCTGAAATTGCCTTATTTAATTGTTCGTAAGAAAACGTTCAGGTCCAGTCTATCAAATCAACCTTTAAAAGGACACTGTGGAGAATCCAGCCATTTCCTTTCTGACCCACCCTCCTTGCACCGCCAGCACTGAGCCTCCAGAAGGATTAAAAACAACAATCTCATTTTCCCCTGTTGATTTTGTCAGTTTGGCAAATGGTTGCTTCCTGCGTTTAAAAGGGAACCAAAATGAATATGATTCTTCTTTGTGGAAAAATAACGACTTCAGCTCACTATAAATAGTGTTTCATCTTCCCAACCCAGCTCTGCCTGGGGACTCACATCAGCCTCTGCTCCCAGCTCAGCCCCATGTGCTGCCTCCTGCCACCCAGCCAGGAGAGGGCTCACAAGATGACAGTTTTCAGTAAGATCCATTAAAAGACAACAGCTGCTTTTTATACTTTAATTTGCCTAGAAAAAGCAGTATTACCTATGTCCTCCAGTCTAGGGTCACCAATTCGCTGTGACCAGGACTCCTCTCCCTTCAAAGGAGAAAATAATCTTCAAAATCAGATTTATGCCACAGCTGAGTACAGAAAATCTGTAACAGCATCCCTTTAATGTATGTGATCCTAACCAAAGAACTGCTTCCATGGATAATGAGACTGCAGGGACAAGTTCTTTCCAGATAAATCAGACATTTTGGTCAGAGGGCAGTGTGCCGATCACTTACCACTTCAAGCAAAGACAAAACTGTCATTTTGTTCTCCTCTAAATGCAACAGCAGTACACTGTCCCACAAAGCTGCTGGGCTTTTTGCTTCTCTTTCTCCTCTTTATTATAAGCTTTATGATGAAGACAAGTGTTTTCTTCCCTGCCTGCACTTTGCTTCTGCTTTTCAAGCATGCAACAGCATCAGAAGTCATCACCATCCCATGACCGTAGCTGCGGTCTGGGCTGCCCATCTTCCCCAGACACTCCCTGCAGCAGAAGAAGAATCTTTTCGAGTGCACACAAACACCACAGGTCAGCAGCCAGAGCCCCTGGGCTCACAGTTCTGGGGTTTATTTCAGTTTTTATTTTTAAGCAAAGGGGGAAATTGATGGCTCCTGCTGTAGAAATAGCCCTGGCTGCACACTGCACCAGCAGCATGAGGTAAAGCACAAAGGGTGCGCAGATCTGCACTGGAATGCCATGGAAAGGGTTTAACTGCTCCAGGAGAGGAAAAACAGCACTGCATCCCTACCACAGCACAAGAGCCACCCATCTGCCATGCCCAGGGAGGTTTGTTCCCAAAGAGGAATTATAACACACTGCACTGGTGCGACGTGCTCCTACACTCCATCCACACTAAGAATTATGATTGTTTGCCAAGAAGCAAGATGCCCACCTCTAATCAACACTACCCCACATGGGTGGACTGAGCATGCAAAGAGATGATCTTCCTATACATCTTCATTGACATGAAATGAAAGTGAGCAAAATGCCACCATCCATCCCAAGCTGAGCCTGTGAAGGATTTAGGAGATCTCAAGTCCATGCTCCTGCCCAGACCTATGCTGACCCCAATAACAGACTGTTTCCCACAGGGCCCTGCACAGTCCAGTCTTGCTGAGCTCTAAGGACGGGGATCCCCTACCCAAGGCAAGATGTTTCCCCTTGTGTCTCATCACCATTCCCCTAAGCACGGCTTCCAGCTCTCCCTGAACCTCCTCCTCCTCCTGGAGGAACAAGTCCGTTCCCCAGCACTCTTCACCTGCCTCCAGCATCCTGCTCCCAACATGCCAAACCCAAATCTGCCTCCTACCGGCAGCAGGGGCTTTATCCTGCTGTGCCAGCTCCAGCTGGGCCTGGACACAGCCTTTTGGCTAGTGCAAAACTTCTTTGCATGTTAATGTTTGTATCTGGAAAGCTCATATTTTATTCTAGAGACAGTGGTGGGAGGAGGAAGTGCTGTACAACAAAACCTAGGGAAGAACTGGGGGAGAGGGGGGAAAGAAAGAGAGCAGTGCTGGCTATCATGTCTGAAGGGTTTTAACCCCCTGCTCCATGTCTTCAACAGACAGGTAGCCAGGGGTAGTGCAAGAGGGTTTTAACACCACAAAAAAACTACTAGAACCTCTGACAATCTTTTGCTCCGTAATAGCCAAGCTGCTCTGACACTTGGCATATGTAAAGGTCACTGTATTCCTAGGAGGAGGAAGGCACTAGCCCCATTTAACAGCTACTGGGAGAGAGGTTTGGGGTACAGGAGGCCAGTCAAAAAGCATGCTGCAGACCCCCAGGGGCAGGGGACCTCCTCCCTCACCCCATGGCATGGGAAAGCAGGGAGGTGACAGCACTGCCTATCTGTCATTGCATTGTTACTGCAACGCTTGCTTTGGCTGCTAAAGGCAAAGATTCCACACCAAGCCATCAGACGAGATGATAGACTCAAGCCTTTGGCAATGGTTTAATGTGCTTATCCTTAAGAAGTTTCTTGATACATTTGCCTACATGGACAATTTCCTTAGCATAAGTGTCTTTAGTATAATCTAGTATAAGCTCTGGGTAGATATACCTAACTACAACCGGAGAGCACCTGCTCAGTGCTTTACACTTTATCTTCTGGAGCTCAGCATAACAACCTATGTTTTAGTGATGCCAACTGGGAGACAGAAGAGTCAAGGCAGCATAGCCAGGAGGAGACCCACAGGGGAGGAGTGGGTGCCATGGGGGTGCACAGTGAGACCCAAACCCACAGCTGTGGGTCTGTGACCTGGATGACTCTCAAGGCCTCAGTGGCAGCTTGAGCTCTCTGGAGAGTGCACTAATGCACAGTTACACACAGAGCATTAACTGCTATCCTGCAGCAATGGATCCATCTCAGCTCTGTGTGCCTACACTGCGGATGAGCTCCCATGGGCTGGAACTAAAACCTGCTACCCAGACAGCATCAAGGCACCTTCGTAAGATGCTAGACACAGACTGGACAAGCAGCAACCTGAGAGTCCCTTTCACCCAGCCCATCCTTGCCTGGACAAACTCTGGTACTACAGCTAGATTAATTATTACTTCCCACTGCATTTCATAACACTACCAGTCCAAACCAGCTGTTAAAGTGAATCCAAGTGACAATCCTAATATCAGTCAATGAGCTGCCACTGGAGAGCTTTTGATGTTCTTGTCAAAGCCATGACTAACTGCACTGCTTCTGTTTCTGTCACAGCAGCAAACCTGGGCTAGATCTGCAGGCCCTACCAAGGAGCTCCTCATGTCCCACTCGGCCTCTCCAGCAGCAGGTGAAACAGGCAGGGCCATGCTTGGGAGCATGTTCCTGCCAACACAACTGAGGATAATGAGTGGCACTTAATAGGGTGGGTAAAAAGGGGCCAAGACCAACTTCTGCTGCATCAGAACTTAGAGGGAAAGGCCTGGGGAATCAGAGCAGGACATCAACAGGCAAAAGGAAGAGGTTTCCTTGTAGTCATGGTTCTGATAACAAGCTGCGACAGGCAGACAGTAATGCATAAGCTGACAGCCATCAGCATGGACTTGCCAACATCCCCACTAAGGAGGGCAGCAAGTATTCCTCTTGTTTAATGCTCTCTTGACTTTCTGCTCCCAAACCCCTGGCCCTTCCTTCCAAATTAATCACCAACAGAAAGTACTCACATACAACATTCTACCCCCACTTACCTTTGGCTTTCAAAGCAGATAGAAAGCACACAACGAGGTCTACACTGAGTACAGGGCTGAGGCAAGAACAGCAATGAATAGGATTTACTGTAACTAAAGGACATATCTCCTACCTTGCTTTGTGAGTTCTGTTCCCTTGAGGGCTGCTCATGGTGACAGTGGCATTTGAAAACGGTGTCTCTGCAGAGGTGTTGACAGTTTTGCTGTTGCTCAGCTCCATGTAAGTGCTGTTAATGGTGTAAGTCACACCATCAGTGTCCTCATAGTCAACATAAAGGCTGTCAATTTGTGACCCCACAGAGTTGATTGGGTCCCCCTGGGCAAAGATGCTGTTCCTTGTCATGTTGAGCATCAGCTCCTTGGAGTCCGAGGTCTTGTCCTGCAGCTTGTCCGTGATGGCATTCTCCAAAAGGAATTCCCTGGAGGTGAACCTGGGGTCGAAGCCTCTGTCACCATGGTCTGTCTGGTAAGTAGACCTGGTTACGTTTGAATCTAGATTGGAGCCAACAGGGGGAAAACAACAGTGACAACCACAAAATGCATTCAGGCTGGGAGGCGAAAGCAGCCTGGAGCAGCAGGGACACGGCAGAGCCTGAGCAGCCCAGGGAGACAGAGGCAGGAGCTGGATTCCTGGAGAGGAGAAAACTGATGGCATTGTACCCCTTTAAGAAGGGGGTGCAGCTCTGTGGGTCTTATCCTGCTATCACATGGCCAGAAAAGAGCTCAGCACCTGCCCGCACTGCCCCGAGCAATAGCAGAGGTGAGAAAGGAAGATGCCATCCTGGCCCCAGAGCCCACACAGCCATGCTGGGAAAGCACTCAAGGCAGTTTGGTGATGGGATGCTCAAGGGACTGGAGCAGGAGGGAGGTTGCTGGGGCCCATGGAGGGGCAGGAGGTGACAACAGATGTGACAGGGAGTTTTGTGCACCCAGGGGTCCCTCCTGTCCTTGGCATGAGGCAAAGCACAGCAGGGCACCAGCGGGGAGACCTTACCCATGGCCAATCCCCCACCCACCAGAAACCAGAACCTGAAGGGCAAAGAGGATTTATGAGCAGAGATGTTTTAAAGAACTTTCCAAGGTTTCCAAAAAATGAACCAGGAGAATCACCAGAGGTGGAAACAGAGTGTTTCTCAACAAGAGCTCCAAGAAACACAACACTGAGGCCCAAGTCTCCTCCTTACCTTGGGGTTGTTTGCCCTTCAGTTTTGGCTCACAGTCAATTGTTTCTGCTCTTTCATAGACCTCATTGGTTTCCTGACCTTTGCTCAAGTTCAAATCTTCCTCCATGTCCTGACTTCCAAACACCTGGTTCTCCAAGTCTATCCTTTCTCTGGAGATTTTCCCAAAATAGGTTGCATTGTGCTGGATAAAACCCAATGGCACATCTCCATCAAACTCTCTGCTTTCTTCGCTGTCTGACTCAGAGAAGGTGTAGTAGATGGGCTGCAGATTTTTTGAGTGTGGCTTCCTCAGGAGGGTGTATTCAAATGTGATGGATGGATTCTTGCCATTCTGATTCCAGACCTAGCAAACAAACGATTAGCGGATGCAGTGAGGATATGGCATGCAAAGCTTGTGATTCATCTTGGACTTGACAGTTGCTGAGAATCTAATTTGCTTTTCTAATCTGCTTTCCATCATATTTTTACCAAGAAAGGTTGGACCTGATAACCCTTAGGGTCCCCTCCCAACCTGGTATTCTATGCCCCTGTGATTCCTGCTGCCAGCTTCTTACAACTGGAGCCCAGAACCATTTTCCAAGAGTTATTTGGCAGCACTGCCTCAGGGATTAGCCTCAGCACAAGGACTGGGAGCCACAGGTCCACCTGTCAGCAGAGAGCCACTTGAGAAGTCACTGACCATCACCTGCAAACCCATTTCTGGGGCTATTGGGGATGGGGACTCACAGATAATGCACTACAACCTCTTACTGGTTTTACAGTTTATAAGCACCCAAGTATCCCTCCTTTCGTGTTCCAGAGGAGCCTGGAGCTATATGGAGATGGCGCTGCCCAGAAGAAAATGAAATGACTTTTCTTTGTATGCCTGACTTTAGATGGGCTGCTTTCAATAGAGCTGGGGTTTAGGTTTTGTGTATTTGTCTAAGCTGTCTAGCACAACTTCTTATTTTCACTTTTCCTGCCAGGTAACTTGGATAAAAATGCCAAGGAAGAGAAATCCTTCAGCTGTGCCTGAGGCATCTTCACACTGCAGAGAGGGGAGTTACCAAGCCCACATTCATTACTCACAGCCCTGCCTGCATCCAAGAGCACTGATGCAAATAAAATAAGAACCAGGCACAGTCCTCACTCCCACTCCCCACCTCAAGCTGCCCAGGGAGCTGTGAATCCATGGCAGGAGTCTGCCCCATGCCCATCCCTTTCCCAATCCAACAAAGACTTTCCCTTCCCCATCACCCCCAGCATTGCTAACTTGAAAAGTCAAAGCTCACCATTATATTTAATCCTTGATTTGTCGGTCCTTGTGCAACAATATATTCTATGCCAGTCTCATAAACATCCATGGGCCTGCGGTACTTAAACACTGTGCCTGCAATGTTGAAGTTCTTTGGACTGTCAACTTTGTAGTTCCCATTGAAGAAATAGTACCCAGCTTCATCAGCCACAGCTTCCAACAAGAGAGAAAAACTAGATCAGTGCCATCACGTGGCAAGAGGAATGCAATAGTGCCACTTATTCACTCATGGGATAAAAACCAGAGCATCACAGTAAGAAAACACATGTTTCTCCTATATTGCAATGCACTTGTCACTTATTTCCAGCACATACCATGTGATTATATGCCCTGCACTCCACCCATGCATCCCTCTACATTGCAAGCTCCTGAGTATATGGTTAACGTACTCCATGGCTCCTCTCACCCCTTTTGGTACTAGCACAGCATGAACATTGAATAATCACAGCTCTGAAGACAGTGAGACTGTCAGATGGCCAACAGCAGGAGCTGCCTCCTTGGGAGCACTGAGCTGATGCCACCCAACCCAGCAGTGACCCAAGACAGATCATCCAGAACTAGCCCAGGGACTGTACTACATCCTCCTGTTCCATTCAAGTCTCCCTCTCCCTGTACATGGCCACATGAGCACAATGGCTTCTGTAAAATGAGCAGCCGTGCTTCTCCCTGGCAGCTCCAGAATTTTCCACGCTCCTCCTCAGCAGCTCCACCATCTCCATTCCGAGATGGATGCTGTGGCCACCAACACTTCAGAAAGGCAACACTCAGGTTGCATCTCCTTGGTGCTGCTGTCATGTGGCCATTGCACATTGCCCAGACAGAAGATCAAGATCACAAGAGAGGTGAAGTCACTCGGCCATCCATGATCCAGCACCAGCGTGTTTGTCACACCACACTGAAGCAGCAATAATATTGACCAACAGTTTCTGCATTAAAGCAACCAGAGTGGTGATACATACAGACCAGGTGCTCAGGCTAAAGGAAGAAATGCACTGGCTTAGACAATGTGCTTGTGATTTACATAGACATGGATTTAGCTCATGTCTGTAATAAAACTACATTCTGCCTCACATTGGAAAAAGCATTAGCTAGTATAGGCACACATGCTAGGGAAGTACCAAGAGGTTATACACACCCAGAACATCTGCAGACTTTTTCCGCTCTACTATCTGGATATCCCTTGCTCCAGCAGGAATGTGCGTTACCAGGGAATAGCCTATGGGAAACTACAGATTAATGAAAGGAACTTTGTAACAGATACTCTGAGCAACACGCTCTGAAGTCAGTACTGCAACTATGGAGCACATTGGCCTTCATCTACAATTATTTTTGGTAAGCAGTGGATTAAAAAACTGATATTGATAATTTAGGCTGCAAACAGAACCTCAGTAATAGCAGAGAAATGTGTGAATTACACATCCTGGCTTACGGTGGAAAAACATAAGCAAGGAAGGGAAAGGATGCAATCCTTACATGCACAGGTATCACATTTATCTAAACTGCTGCAAGGAAATATACCTGAAGACTGCTTTGTTGCTAGCAAAGCAGTCCAGTTGTTCAGTATTGAACCCTGTGCTAGCCACTCTTCCCAAAACCCCAGCAAGAGATTACAATTCCAAGGCCCCTTAGCAATAGGTAAGTGATGGGACAAGTTCTCCTAAGGCCACTGAAGTTCCTACAGCTGGCTCCATCTTAAACTGATCTTCAGAGAGCACTGATCATTATTCCCATGTCAGATTGGGGTATTTAGGACAAGTAGGTTCTGTTGCTTTACATCTCACCAATTTTGGAAATCCTGGTCTTTCAAAATATCCCTGTTTCCTGTTAGGACAAGTCACATCTTTCTAGTCTTACTGGGTCATGAGAAAGACTAAAACAGACACCAGCCTCTTGCATAACCCTTTTCACCATTCAGCATCAGAGACGTCAGGCTTCTGACAAGCACCAAACAGAGATACTGGTTTTCTTTAAGGAAGGCTTTCCCTGCCCAAATTACAAGTGGCATTAACACACATAGAACACGTGGGAAGGGCTGAAGCAGGCAGTTGGGAAGAGCTGGAAGCAATTTACAAAAAGATAAGTTGATTTAAAAAAATAGCCCTGATTCAAATAAAGCAAAAGGTCCCCAACAGCCTTACCCAGATGAGCATTTCCTTTCCGGTAACTGCCGGTGACGTGAGTGCAGCTGCTCCCATCTCCTTGGCAAACTCCACATTTATCCAAGGTGTGGGTGGAAAAGAGAATGCCATCGCATCCAATCGGCTACAACCACACAGAGTATTGAGGGTCAGGCAAATGTTGCACCCATTGTAGCTTTCTGAATGCTACTAACAATATTTTTGCTATAATGTTTAACAACCTCACATTTTCCAGACACGCAAACCCCTCGGAAATCAGTGTATTTGCAGGATGTTCCATCCCGAGCCTGAACCATTAACTGTCTCTGACCATCCACAGTGGTGCAATGGAGGTCACAGGGCTTGCTAGAAATGTGAACATAGTCATCTAAGGGGAAAGGATATAAAGATACATTCAAAACAACAGAAACACAAAAGCTTTCATCCTACCAATGTCAATGAATCTCTGCCAAACTAAACAGCGGCAGCACAACTACACAGCAGCCAGCGATCAGAAGGCACCATCTCTTGTGTTCCATGCTGGACACGAGATAGCACTTCTGACAGTGTGGCAGCCCACTGCTGCAAGCCTCTGCACAGCCAGGCAGTCCTCTGCTAACAGGAGCAGATGCCCCTCCTGATGCTAGAGGTACCACTAACATCAATCCAGGGAGGCACTGAAGCATCAGCTGCCCCTATTCTGTGCAAGGACTTGCAGCAGTGACATACGTACACATTACACAAAAACACATGCATGCTCACATAACATCTAATACACCAGTTAAATTAACAGACATATAAATACATATACAAGTAAGACTACAGTCAAACCCACAGCAGCTTAAAACAGAAGGACTTTTCCATAACCATTCACCCAAGCTGGACTTCAGTCACCCTTTGCTTTCTGCAGGCAACTGGCTGGCTGCATCCATTGGCAATATCCACAGGAAGCAAGTGACATTCATATATGCATCAGAAGCCCAGCACTAAGTGTTGAACTCCAGCTAGTGAGCAGCATATACCCACTGGCCTGCGCTCCCAAGCAAGACAGCATCAGTGCCAAAACCTTATTCTGCAAATCCCCCAGGAGCCACGTGAACGCCTGCTAAAACACAAAACAATTCACTGTAACTGTTCTGGTGAATCATCTCGAAGAGCAAGTGTGTTTAAAGAAATGGTCACCTTGCCACAGGAAAGGACAAAGCAGCCAAGTAGCTATAGCTAACCAGGCTGCCATGAGCCAAGTCCCACCACGCTGACCCTGCCAAAAAGGCTGGTGAGACAGGAGCTTGCTTTGCATAGGAGGCAACAAGGAATTTAATGAAGCATAATTTTGTTCTTAGGTATCTACAGAAACCCCTAAAATAAGAAAGTCACATTAGATCCCATCTCTACTTTTTAGACACCCAAATAGCACTGTGAATCTGAAGAACCAGCGCTTGGGAGCTGCCTCCTTGGGAGTGGAATCCAGGGCTCCCAACACCTCTAAAAACTGGCCATGATTTTTTTAGTGCTCAATTTTGATGGGAGTTTTGTGCCTAAAAATTAAACAGAGATCTCATTCTGACCCCAAGAGCTTTCTGCAGCTCTGTGCTGCTCACCTGGTGACCAAGCCAACTGACTGCATCTCAGTGACACTTGGCAAAGCACATGAAGGGTGTGGGAGTGAGTAAGTGCCACCAAAACTCAACACAGCCAACAATGGCCCCAGCTCTAAGGACACTCGTTTGGGTGAGCCAAACTCTCTCTTCCAGCGCAGCCCATCACCCCACGCTCCCACATCCTCCTTCAGCCTTTCAGCTCTCTGGTCCTCAAGGGATGAGACCGACACAGGCTACAGCCACAAATTCATGTTGTTATTTTATTTTTAAGCTACACTGCAGCTGCAAAATGCGCCTTTGAGCTTGGGAGACAGTTGATTGTGTCTCTGAAAAATCACTTTAAAACAGCAGAGGAGGAGCCTTCCTGCAGGCTATAGCATCATAACTATCAAAATATTTGGCTAAGCATTATAAAACACACAAAGAATGTCTTGTTACCAGGATATAAAGGTTTCCATTGATATGTTCTGCCATTATACACATGGGAGTTAAATGATGAACACTGCTCCTCTCGAAAGCTCCTTCCATTTGCAGGGCACTCCTAGAATGGGATACATTAATATCCTGATGAAAACAAAGTGCAGGAAAGGTTTCTGGCACATCTTAACTGGCTGCAAGGAGTGTTTCCATTGCCTGCCCCATCCAGAGCCACATCCTCCTCCTCCTCCTCCCACTGCAGGGACAGCCAGGGGAAGCCCTCATGGGAGGTGGTACAAGAGCCACTCACCGGGTTTTATGGCCCCCAGTGCAGGCAAAAGGCCCAAAGCTCAAAGCCCTGACACAATGGTGATGGGCACCAAAGAAGGGAAGTCCAGTTGCTTGGAGAGGCAACATGGTGACTGCTACAGGATGAATGGTGTCCCCTCTTTGGGGGACCCAGAAAGGCCATTGCACAAAGCAAGCATAACTTTCCACACTCTGTATTGAGTGTTCCCAGTGAGAAAAAGGATATCCTTACTTGTACTTTGCAGAGCTGGTATCTTTTGGATGTTCCAGTGCAAGTTTTATTAGCCAGCCCACTCACTGACTTTCTTCTGAATAAAGAAATGACAGTTAGAAGGGGATCAGAAACTCTTCTTTCCCATCATTTAAATATACTTGCCTCTGCTTCTGCAAGATCAGTCTCCATGCAGCAGAACCACACAGGGATCTTTTACAATCCCACAGAAGTTGATAGAAAAGGTCTCTTTGGCTTTGCTAGCTGCAGTATCCACTATTCGTATTACAGTACCCTAGGAGGGATCATGGGGAAGATGGCCTGGGGACAAGATTTGCAAGGTGCCTTCTGGCAACCACACAGCCCAGAGAGGGCAGAGCCACACACAGAGCAGCCAGGATCAGCAAGTCCCCAACCAGCTCTGTACCATAGCATCCTCACTGTTGTACCCGCTGTTGTACCCAGGAGGGAAAGGGCTTAGGCCACATCTGCTGCCCATCTGCACTGATCCCCAGAGGAGAAACTTCAGGGCCAGCACAGGAACAGCTCAGGTGGCCCTTCTGGCAGGAATGCCTAGGGCGCAGCATCCTCAGGGCCATGCTCGCCTTGTGCATGAGCAGCATTTGCCAAGCAGCACCTTTTCATCAGTGCTCATCTACCGAGCAATGACCTCCGAGATGAAGCTATCCCCAGCAAGCTGCAGCTCCCACCCCTGGATCTGGGGCCGTACCTCTGTCGCAGGCAGTGCCGCTCCTGGGACTTGACACCCCCCCCACAGGTCCTGGTGCACGCCGTCCACTTGGTCCACTCGCCCCACCAGTACGTGGTAACATCTGCCCCTTCCTCCAGGCTGTTGGAGGTCTGTGCCAGGTCCTGCTTGGAGCATCAGGAAGGCAGGGAGAGCAGCAGCAGTCAGCACCCGCACCACTTGGGTGGAATGAGGGTATCCCCCGTCCAGCCCACCCTGAAAAACCAGGCATTTCCCCCTGCATCTGAGGTCAAGTTTGAGATTTCCATCTCGCAAGAAACCCTGCATTTTTCCAATTGTGTTTTCATTACAAACTGGAATGAAATGGCAATATTTGGGATTCCTCAGGAAAGGAAATGTTTATTGTTTCTCTCAGTTGGCAAAAAACAAGCTCACAAACAATCCTGAACCTTCCAAGTCTTCTGGTGCTCCCTGACTCTTGCTCCACAGCAAATTCAGGGAGCTGAAGAGCCACTTGCAGCCAAAACCTTCACTGAAAGCTTCAGTAAACCCTTGCAAATCCACTCTGCAGCAGGAGACCATGCCAGTGGATGCTAGCAGGCTGAAGAAGCCCATGTGCTCACTTTGCAAGGACAGGTTTGCCACTTCAGGAAGGTCCCTGACACCTCCACCCCTCAGCCACTGTGGGCAGTAGCATCACCACGCAGAGGGAAAGGAGCTGCTCCACCAGTAGTGTCATCACCACACGCCTGAGCTTAAAGTGTTGGCATCCCCTTGCCAGGGCACAGAACCTCTGTGGGGTGGTCCCAGCTATTCCTTATTGTGGGAAGAAGGACCGAGGAAGCAGTGCTCATCCAAGAGCGAACATGGCCTTACAGAGCCCTAGAAATGGCCTATGCATGCCATTAGCTACAGAAGGTACAACTTAGGTTAAGCCGAGACCAAAGAGCTAAGCCAAGTCATGAATCCTCACGCATGCTGGAGACTTGATGCATGCACAAACCAGCCCTGCAGGTCCTGGGGGTTACCCATCCCAGACACACCATTTTAAAACCCAGAGACCTCCCAGCAAGGCAATGTGCTTACCTGAGCTATCACAAAGGCAACGTTGCCCACAAAGAGAAGGGCCAGAATGCTTTCCAGCTGGGATCGCGTGGTGAGGGAGATGCTGCTCCACCTCCATTTAGATATCTTCATCCTGGAAAACAACCAAACACCACACTAAGCAGAGCTCTCATCCAGCCCCATAGCCTGTCAAGAGCAGGAGAGTTACACAGCACACATCCTCTTCAGCATTCCCAGTCAGCTAAATGACACCAGCCACCACTGGCTGCAAGGGCTTGATCCTGAAGTTATATTTAATCAGTGGAAGCATTAACACAGTACAAAGTCCACTTCCCACCTCAGCTGCCATCTTCCGAACCACAACTCCACACTGGTTCCCAGTGGCTGCACCTGATCCCACCAGCATGAGCTGGAGCTCTAAGCATGTCTAAGAAGAGAGCAAGTCTTACACAGAAGCAAGTACTGCACAAGAGGCAGCGAGTAACAAGAAGCATCCCTGGCTCTATAGCAGCAGTGCATCTTAACATCCCATTTACAGAACTGTTCCTACAACAGCAAGATGAAAGGCTTCATAAATAAATAAATAAATAAATTCAATTAACAGCCAATATTTTTCCTTCTTTCATTTGTTCACTCCAGTTCCTATCTATTCAGAGGGAAGAAGCCTGTTCTCATAGAAGAGAAACCACCTGCAATTAAAGAGCAGAAATGAAGTATCCCAAGTGTCAGCCTTTCATCTCATTCTCCATCTGCCTCATGAAAGAGTAACCCAGAATAGCATTTTCTGAAATAAAACTTAGCTCAAAACCACAATACGTTTTATTGTAAACCTCACTGCAAGAGCCAGAAAGGAGCAGGTTTCAGGAAATCAAGCTTCCAGGCAATCAAAGCAGCTCATGTCTGCAAGTCAAAAATAAAAGTGTTCTCCCCTAATTCCCCTTGAAAGGTCACTAGGCAGAACCTTTGGGAAATAGGGAGGTGGAAGAGGTGCTGCAGACCTGCAACGTGAAGGGCTTCTTTCCTACCCTTTTTTCTTCCTGTAAGGGCTTTTGGAGCAGTTTGGAAACGCAGATTGCCGGCAATGCCAGCACGGCTGTGGTACAGGGCTTACAGACATCGCCAGAGGGCCGCCAGGTCCCACCTCGGCTTCGCAGCCGCCCGCGTGGAGAGGGTCCAGCACAGAGTCACAGCACTGGCAAGGCTGGAAAAGCCCTTCACATGCGAGACACCCTTTCCAAGAGGCAGATGCACTGATTGATGGGAGCGCGGCGCGCTTGGCCGGGGATCCCGGGACAGGTGGCTGCGACTTGCCTTACACTTGGTTCTCATTAAGGCTCCCAGACACGTCTGACTCGAAGCCAGTAACGGAGCTCGCTCCCAGCTTATCCTCGGCCGGTAAGAGCTGCGTGTTTGAACACGAGAACTGAAGGAGGGGGAGGGATGCGGCCGGCGGCATCGCGGGGCAGGAGCAGCCCCGCCGCAGGCTGCAGACGGGCCGGGCGGCCGATGCGGGGAAGCCGGGGCGGGCGGCGAGGGGAGCCGGGGCGGCACGGGCCGTACCTGGAGGCGGCGGGGCCGGGCGGGACGATGCTCCGGGGCCGGGCGGCGGTGGATCGGTGGATCGGAGCAGCGGCGGCTGCGGCCGCTCCTTCCCTCCTGCTCCTTCTCCGACTTCAAAGGGCAGCCAGAAGCGCCGGGGCTTCCAGCGAGGAGGAGCCGCCGCAGTGGCTCCCCCCAGCCCGCTCCGGCCGCTCTTATAGCGGCAGCCGGGGCGGGGGGGAGCGGGCGGAATTCACACCTCTCGGCCCGGGATGCCCCCACCCCGGTTAACCCCTCGCCTCCCCCGGCGCCGGTCCGCGGCCGCCAGCCGGTTTCCTGCGGCGCGGCCGGGGGGCAGAGACGGGGGCAGCCCGCACGCAGCCCGCACCAGCCCGCACGCAGCCCGCACCAGCCCGCACGCATGCGTCCGCCGCAGCCGGGAGATGCGCTGCCCCTAGGCGGGGGGACGGCTCCTGCAGCCCCCAGCCCCGACGGAGCGAGGTGGGCAAAGCACCGCCGGTCCCTCTGCTGTAAGAGCAGGAGGGCTGGGCTGGGTCTGCCGGGGTTTTAATTGCGCTTTCTGCTGAGTAATAAACCAGATTCCCCGCGCTCTGCTCTTGGTGTCATTTGCTGAGGCTCGGCAGCAGGCGTGCGGCTTCAGACAGCTTTCTGGCACGTAGGAGGATGGTGGTGGCTTGGTGCGCGTCAAGAGCCTTTTGGATGAGAGCAGTCCCCTGGCTCAGTGGCAGGCGTGTACGTATAGTATCTGATCTATGTGTGTGTCAGTGAGAAATGCCTATGCATACTGTGAAATGCGAATTCACTCTTCTAAATGAGATAAAAGGTTTTATTGAGGGACAAAGTCAATAAAGCAAAAGCAAACAGCGCTTACACTTACACAGTGTATAACCTATAGACAATATATGTGGTCTGTTCTCCCCCGTCTTGACATGTAAAACGTGGTTAATGAGACACCTCACCCATGTGGTGACCACGCTCCCGTGCACTCCTTGGCACATCCCCCCTGCACACACGTCAGTGTCATCCCAGCAGTGTTGAGCAGCCCAACTGAATTATTCCCTTCATTGCTTCAGCTCAAGCCTCTCTCCTTCCCCTCTAGACCTGCTCCACATAGGGTAAAACCAGTGCTCCCAGCAGGGCGCTGCACCCCGGCACTGGTTCTGCGCCCAAGGTGATCATTGCAGCTTAACAGTGGTTATTGCTACCGGCTGTGCCCAGCCCTTGGTGGCAACGTTCAACCTCTTCATCATCTGCCATGGGCCAGCCTTTCCCACCTGCAGGGCTTTGGGGTGAGCTCCCACCCTGCCAGGGAGCACAGGTCCCTGCACAGCTCCTGGTGAACGGCTGCGGGTCCGTGGTTGGTGTTCATTAGGAACCAATGTGTGAAGCTGAGCAGAGAATCCATCCCAGAAAAGTTATGGGAAATGAAGTCTCCTTTTCTGTTTGGCTAAATGTCTGCCAGCCTGTTCTAATTTACCCAGCCAGGTTGATTTGCAACTTTCAATTTTCCATTGGTTGGCTGTGACCAGGACACTGGGAAAATTTAGCACTTGAGTTCACCCAACTTCTGCATTTCAAAATATCCCAGCCTGAGACACGCAGGAGAAAACCCTTTCCGTTTTGGAACGGCCAGGAGGGAAAAGTCTGAACACGAGAGGTTTTAAAAGCATCAAAATATTTCACATTGAAAAAGCCAGAGCAGCCCCAGCATCCCCCCACTGTCCCGCCAGGGTCCCCCCAAGCCCGGAGGGTTGTCAGGAGCTTTGCACCCCAGCAGACCCCGTCCCAGGGTGACCCTGTCCTGCCGCAGGGAATCCCCAGGGCTGGGGAGCTCCGGGGCTGGGGGGGGCTGTCCCTGCGACAGGCACTGAGCAGCAGCAGCAGCAGCAGCAGCAGGCGAGACGCTGTCGGTCGGGCTCTGCCTTTACCAAAGTTCACCAAAGCCAAAGGATTTTTTTAGTTGTTTTATGAAGCAGTTGAGATGACTCAGCGGTTTCTGACGCAATCCCTGTTTCATCGGAAAATTCCTAACCAGCTCCTAGTGGCAACTGATTGCTCCCATAAATCACGCAGTGTTATCCCTGGCTGCAGCAGCGCAGTATACGCAGCCCCAGCCCATCCTCATGAAATCAGCAGGAGCGATGCCGTTACCTCAGTGGGAGCAAAAACATCCCCAAAAACAAAAGGCACCAGAGAGCAGCTCAAAAACGCGAGCCTCTGTCCAGCTCCACGTTGGCCAAACCCCAGAACTCCAGCATGGGGCTGGACCGGTCCCTGCTCCCAACACCCTGAAACCCCCGGGACCAGTGCTGTCCCCAAAGCCCCACTGCTGCTGCCAGAGCTGCCGGCAGGTTCAGCATCAATCACTGGCGGGCGGGCTCAGAAAACAGCGGTTTTTATCTCCCAGTTTTTGGCATAAGCGTTAGAATTATTCGCAGATGTTATTTACTGCCTTTGGGATTGCAATAAATTGAGACAAGATGCACCTGCATGGACAGCGAGAGGCTTTCCCACTGAGGGCTCGGATCAGACTTTCCCAGGGAAATTCAGGATTCAGGCAAGGGTCTCTGAGCCAGACCTGCTCCCACGTCCCACGCTCTGGCCAGGCAGCCCAGCGGGCCTGGAGCTGTGCATTCACCTCCCAGCACTGCACAGGGTGGCTCAGAGACACCTGCACAATGCCTGGCCCCACACTGGCGTGGGGCCAGTGGGCTCCTGCCCCAAGGGATGCACAGGAGCCGTCCAGCAGGCGGCTGCCAGGCTTTCCATCCCAAACCGGTGCCGTGCACCATTCAGAGAGCAAATAAAAGGACAGACAGACACTCAAAATAACCTCCTCCAGCCGGGGGAATGTCGCCGGCAACTGGCTGCTGGCTTGGCCAGAGAAGTGCCTGCAGAGGAAAGGAGTTTCCTTGGCTGACATGAGTTCAGCAAAGGACTGGGCTGAGCACTGCTGCCACTCAGCAGGAGCTGGGGCTGCTCTCTGTGCTCTGCAGGATAGGGCCCTCTCCCCTCTAGGGAGGGGTGGGGGGACCCCTTTGCTCTGGTCGAGAGGCATCCATCCATCCTTGACCTGGAAGAGAGAGTGATGGTCAGCTCTGATCCACAAGACAATGACTGTCTCACTGTGAGCCCCATCATGGGGCACCTTCCCCATCAGCCCTCTGACCCACCGGAGCTGACACCCAGCACCACCGAGCCCCAGCATGTCCCTGGAGCAGGTCCTGCTCTCGGTGAACCATGGGCTGGGGTGTTCCAGCACTGCTTTCCCAGCAAAATCAGCCCTTTCCTGGCTTGGGCCTGGTGCTGGCATGGCAGAGAGGATGGCTCTGCTGTAGCCAGCCCCACTGAAACACCCGCTCAAGTCCAGGCGAGCCATGCTGGCGCAGGAGCGTGGTCTGGAGCCTGTCTTTGCTCAGGGCCAGACAACGAACAGCTTTTCTTCTTCTGGAAGACTTCTGAACAGAAGCGACCCATTTGTTCAACACTTCTGCACAGCCACAGGCATTGTTTCCAAGCGAGCCCGGTGCTTCTTGGGCAAATTCAAGCCACACATGGAGCAGATGAGGTCCCTGCATGGCCGGAACATTGCCGGGGGGGGGGGTCAAAATGTGGCAAAGCTGAAAAAAAAGGCCCTGGCAGCCAGCCCTACCTTCTTCTTAAGAGCTGTGGCTGTGGCCTACCACTGTGTAACTGAAACAGGCAAGAGGAGAGACCAAAACCAGTGCCCTGTAGAGACAGCCCAGTCCCTTGCAGAGTGACCTGCGGCACAGTGTTGGGCAAGCGCTTCGTCTCTGCGTGCCTTCCTGGAATGTGGATGGGATGATTTATGTCTGTCAGCGTGAGGGCTGATTCCACGGAGACTTGCAAAACGTTGAGTCTAAACCGACAAAGTCGAAGCCCCCAAACTGCTCTTGCCACCAGACTCCTGCACAAAAACATCTCTGGGCAGTTTAAACATCCCAAGTGACCACAGTATCCCCAGGTATGGTCCCAACTGTAGGGTTTCAATGGCTTTAAAAGCCCCTTTTTTTCTGTGTAAACTTGAATTTTACCTGTCCCCAAAGAGTCAACATCCCTGCAAGAACTTGGAGGACCTTCAGACGAGTCGTGCTTGGTTAACAGTTTTAGTTATACAAAGATGAAAAACCCAAAAAGTACAAAGCCTTTTCTTTCAATGGAATGAGTCTTGCAGGGAAGCTGTGCTGAGGGACATCAGCTATGCGGCATTGCCAACCACAGGCATTCAAAAGTCATGAGTCAGACTCCCCAAAAACCCAAGACCTGTTTTGTTCCCTTCTGGATTTTGAGCTTGGAAGCATCACAGCTTCAAGCTTTTCTCTTCAAAAAATGACATTTTTGAACATTGGGGTGGGAGAGCTGAGATGCTCACATCATCCCTGGGCTCCAGAATCTTGCCTGTAAAAAGCCCATTAAACACCATGGAATGGGCAATAAACCCTTGTGCTGCCTCCTGGGATTAGGCCACCCAGGACACAGCAAGGGGTGGAAGCAATGACAAGAAAAGACAAGCTGTTACCATTAGTGGTGACCTGCTTGTTATGGGTCATGACAGGGCAGAGGAGAAGGGAAGAGTGAAAAAAAAAAACCTCTAAGGAAAAAAGAAGCAGGGATACCCGAGAGGAATATGCATGATAGGTTTATTCAAGAGCAAAAGGGGAAATTGTAAGGGCAAATATTCAGTAAAGCTGCCTAAAATGGGGCCAGGCCTTATGGAGCACTGATATTTTAAGTGGAAATTTATTCCACTAATAAAAAAAAGAAGGATGCAGGTGCTTTGGCAGGGCTGTGGACGGGACCAGGCGAGCACTGTGGCAGATCAGAGCTGAGGCTGCAGCGCCAGGGGCTCAGGCACAGCTGGTGGCTCTGCTTTTATTGGGTTCTTTTTCCCTGGTGTTTGGATCCCAGCTATCCAGAAAGCTCTACCCGCACCAGTGACCTGTGCAACAAGCTCTGACCACAGGCTGCAGTGGGTGGTGAGAGGTGTTTTACCCAGGTGCTGCAGCCATGCCTTCTCTGGCTGGGCAGGGAAGGGATTGTGCCCATGGGCTGCTTCACACTTGCACCAGGTCCTTTCACACCAGGAGGTTTCCTGATCAAATTCCCAGGGCACAGCAGCAAGAAGACAAGGAACCTTTGCCAGCTGGATGGTGCGGTGCTCATTACATTGCTCAGGGCTCCTTGGGGCTGATTCTGCTGCTCCAGGGCCATGGCTCTTGAGCATCATCCTGGCCAGGCCATCATCCAGCTTTTCACCACCATTCCTAAGACCAGAGTGTACAAGTCACAGTGTTGTGGAGATGAAAAGATGGACTCTGAAGTAACAGAAGTGGTAAACAATGCTCTGCAGTAAGCACTGAGCTGGCACAGCCATCCGTGCATACCTGCTCACATTGAACTTGCATTGCAGCACCACGAGTTGCAGCCCATATAGAAGCTGCAACCTTGACCCTCCAATTTAGTGCCATTATTACCATTATTTCAAACCTGTCAGTAACTGGGGGCACACAGTGGAGCAGGTTTCAGTTCTGGTGCAGTCTACACGCCACACAAATGAAAGATCATCCTATACTTAGCCCAAGAAGCATATACTCTCAATACTCACAACAGGCACAGACTCCTCATCCTCTGTTCCAATATATACTACTTTCAAACTATTACCTTAATATTAAAAATAAAACAAAGCTATCTATGTCTCTCTCTTTTTCTGCAATGTCTGAGTCAAAAGGATAGGCGTGCTTACAGAAAACCATGGTTAATGTAACCCTGGAAGGATCCAGGACAGCATACCAGAACCTGGTTTTGGCATCTGGGAACAAGTTTTCAGCCATATGTATCACCGTTGCCGCGTGCACTCCGGTCCACACAAAATTAGCCCTGTGGAATGTAGATGTAAGATTTGCTTTCCAGAAGTACTTAAACGCACGAGCTAAAATTTGCTCTTTCTACATTTCCTACCTGTTTAGGAGAATGGGAGCCAAGTCCTGGCCCTTTGTTCCTGATCTCCTCCCTCGGAAGGTCTGCAAAGCCCACGTCTCGCACTGCGGCTCATTTGCAGCCTGAACAAAGACCTTTTAAGCAGCAGCTCCCAACAGGAGCTCGCCACCTGCCTGCCCCTTGCCTTGCGCTTCACTTTGGGGTCTCTTTTTTAACAATGGCTGGAACACGTGTGCAAACCGGTGGGATTTTTTCCCCTCAGCGCCTACAGCGCTGGCTGCAAACCAAGCACCAGCCCCGGGTGTGCAGCTGGGGGAGAAGAGAGAAAAAACAAAGCCCCGACAACCTGCGGAATGTTCTCTCACTCCTGACAGCTCCAACACTTCCCTGCTCGGGGGAGTGCTCGCCATAGTTGGCACTCGCTGCATTCAGCAGTCAGCCGGGGTTTCCTTTCCAGTGGGCTCCAGCTGGATTCTGGGCACAGGATGGGGACAAGGGGAATGCATTTAACAACAGTGATCGTGTTTTCACCTGATGCCATTTGGCTTATGGCGCAACCACCAGCCTTGCAAGTCCTTACAAGTAGGTGGCTTGTCGCACCACTGCACAGTTTTGCAAATGGTCCCATAAGGGTGTGGGTGGCCCCTCTGCATCCAGATGTGGAAGTCTGTCCTCATCAACAGGTTCCGAGCTGTGTCCTCACCTCTCTGACACCAGCCTCATGGCCACAGAAGCAAGGTGGATGTGTTTTTCTTAGCCAGGAACCCAGAGCAGTTTGTGCAACCAGCCGACCCCAACAGGACAAGCAGTGCTGTGCGGTGGCCCCAACACCTTCCTTGGCCCAAGCAGCTCATTCAAGAATAACAGGGAATAAAGGATGTGTCAGAGAATGTGGCACAGGAAAGGAACAGGTACTTTGTGGCACACTGGCTCTCTGTTCCAATTTCTGCCCAGGGCTGGATGTCTGGGGAGAAGCAGGTATTCATGTGCTGGCCTGCAGGGATTAATTTGCACAGTAAACAGGGACACCAGTTTTTCACTATTTATTGGTAGAGGGATGAAATTTTGCAGGGGTTTGTGGTAAGTTTATGGCTTATCCATGCAGGAGGGCAGCCGGAGACATGGTGTGGGCAGCATCCCACAGAAAGATGCTGCCTGCAGCCAGACAGGGAATGTGGCTGGTTCCTGCAGTACCAGCTAAAAACAGGAGCCATACCCAGGTCATCTCTGCTGAGCCCCAAGCAAAGCTCTCAGCACAGCCCTCTCAGGTCAGTGTTTTAATGCCGTCATGCCATTCTCACTGCACACACAACACCCCATTGCTCCCCCTCCCGGAGCCCTTTCCAACCTGAAGTGGTTTAAAGAGCATTCCTTGCTTTGTGCATCCTTTTTCCCAGCGGACCCCTCCCGGGGACAGGCGAACCCATCCTGTTGGCCTCAGGAATGGTGGCTCATACCACAGCTCGCACCCTCCCCCTAAACCCACAGCCACAAGGGCGATTGCTCAAGTGCAGCATTCCTGGTCCCTGCGTCCTGGGAACAGCTGTACCGAAGAGAAGCCGAGAATCCATGCGAGGCTCCAAGGAAAAGATATTAACAGGGGAGCAGCAGTGGTATCATAAAAAGTCATAACAAAAGAGAGAAGCCACTGAGTGGATTAACAGCCCCAGTGCTGGTTGGCTTTTGGTCTCCTTCCCTCCAGCTTTTCTGCTCAAATTCCTCCAGTCCAGAGAAGCTCAGCTCCTGAATTTCAGGCAGAGCTCCTGGAGGTGGCCACGCTGCAAAGCCTGAGGGCATGGCCGAGAAACTTCACTGCACTTAAGTCCACCAAGTGCACAGGAGGGCACGTAGGCACGTAGCTGGTGTTATAGACCCTGCATCAAATGAGATCCCCATGCCTGTGCTCTGCTAGAGCAGGCTCACCTGCTCCAGGTGTGTCCTTGTGAGGGAGTACAAGGCAGATCTGAAGCTTGGTGTGTATTTCTCAGAGGTAGCAGGACACAGCCCACTGTTTTAGAATTGCCTGGTACCTGCCATGTTCTTCCCTACTTCATGCCAGCATGGCACAGAGGATGCTTTTTCTCTGCAGGGCTGCTCCAGCAGCACTGACCCAGGCTCGGCACAGGGGCAGTAGGATGCAGATGTGGGGTCTCCCCGTAGGGAGCAAGCAAACCAAGTCCTCACCCACCCTGCACCAGCTCTGACTCTCAGCACAAGGCACGCAAGGACGACATTCCCCCGGCTCCTTTAGGAACACCAGCGCAATACCGGGGGCACAGAGCATCTGCTGCAGGAGCCGCCGGCTGTGCCAGGAATGTCGCTGCTGGGGAGAGCCGGGAGCACAGGGGCAGCCGCGGTGGCAGCTGCTCCCTGCCCGAGCCCTCCCGCACCCAGGACATTTAAACTTTAAAGCACGCTCGACACGGCTCTTCCCTGCACTGCCCCTCTCCAGCGCACAGAGATCGGGTCTCGGAAGCCGGCAGCACACGAGGCACCCATGGGCTCACTGGTAGCCAAGCTCCTTCTGCCCACCATCAGCACCTTGGTCTTCCTCCCCACCATCAGCATCGCAGCCAAGCGGCGCTTCCACATGGAAGCCATGGTCTACTTCTTCACCATGTTCTTCGTGGCGGTAAGATGCACCCAAACCCTCCATGCGTGTTGCACCCCCGCCTCCCCAAATGCCCCCCCGGCACTGATCTCCATGGGGGTACCTGGATCTCACCAAACAGCAGCAAGTGTGAATCCCAGAATATCCGCTTTCAGTTATTTCCCACCATGTGCAGTGCTGACGCTAATTCTTCAGTTTAGGATGTCCTAAGGGGTGGCCTTACGTAGATCTAATAGTGGTTTATGACTGTGAGGTTAGGGAGAGGGTCTGGGTGCAAAGAGACTTGATTGATTTGCAGTGTTTTGGAGCTGGTTTTTCTCTTTGTTTTACAGCTGGTAAGTGGCCATGCTGAATTTGGGATTTAAATTGTATCCAGAGTCTCTTTCTATGCTTCTGTCAGTTTAGCCAAAAGCACGTAGTCGAATTATTGATTTTGCAATTGCTAACTGGTGGTGGGAGCAATGCTGGAGTCAGGGGAGTTTCTGCACTGTGAAAGGAAAGGCTAAAACTTGCTGAGCTATCAAGAAAAATTATTATTAACCCTCCATCCTGGCAGAGCAGTTAGGAACCACGTGTTTCACCAGGCTCGGGATCACCCTCCTTCCTCGCCTGGGAATAATGAGTGGAGAAAAGTCAGTTGTCTTTACTTATACAAAGTAATTCATATTCCTGCTCTTGGAAGTAAGCTGCCCTGCACTCTGTATTCCTGCTAAGTGCCTCTGCACACACACGGGCTGAGCACCTAAAGCAGCGTCCCAATAGGAAAAAATCTCCTATTTAACCCCCTGGCAATGCTCTGCTAAAGAATATGAAGAAAATAGCCCAGCAACCCAACCAATATTGCATTTAGCTCTTTTCCTCACCTGTCTCACGGCATCTCCATGAGGGTTGTCACATCCCTTGCACAGGGACAGAGAAACTGAGGCAGGGAGTAGATAAAGGACCTTCCTGGTGTGAAAAACTCCTCCACATTAGCAGGGCTCTGAGCAAGCCCAGTATTTTAGTTCTAAGGATCCACCATTTAATCCTACAATTAAAACACAATGCAGGTGGGGAAATTCTGCCAGTTCCATCAGAACTACAGGACCAGTTAATAAAACCATC
>JBCJKH010047341.1:0-19865 GCA_039877255.1 Loriculus beryllinus
TCCACTGGAGCAGCTTGCTCCAAGCCCCTGTGTCCAACCTGGCCTTGAACACTGCCAGGGATGGGGCAGCCGCAGCTCCTCTGCACAAAGCACTCACCTACGCTGTAATCAAGGACAGTTAATGAAGGCTCACACGTACCTGGCTGAGCGCGGCCCCTTCGAGGTGCCTCAGGACGCAGCAGAAGCCGACGGGGCGCACCGGGGGCAGCCTCCATCGCCGGCCGTGCGGGGGCACCGCTTGGCTCTGCCGGAACACCCGCTCCCATTCGCTGCACCGCGGGGTCCCTGTCCCGGCCGGCGGCCCCGGGGCCGAGCCTGGGTGAGGGAGGACGGAAGGAACCGGGAGCTGCGGGAACGCGGGAGCACCGCAACCCAACGAGGCCCCGCATGGGCACGTGCAAGGCCGGTAACGCCTTCACACCTGCACGAACCGGGGCACCGCGACCGAGCAGGGACCGGGCCGTGACCACCGCGAATAAGACCGGAGCGCACCGGACACTCCGGCCTGGTCCGGTTCGGTCCCGTTCGGTCCCGTTCTGTCCAGCCCTGCCCCACCGGTCCCGGCCCGCTCCGCTCCGCACCGCCCGCGGGATCGGGCCCAGCGCACTCACCGCGCCCTGACGCCATCTTCTCAGGCCCGACCAACCCCGCGGCGGCCCGGGGGGGAATCAGAGGGGTCGCCGCCGCTCACTGCCCCTCCACCCCTGCTCCCGCGCCCTTTCGCCGGTGTGCACCGGAGGGGAGCAGCAGCGCTGTGATAGCGGAGCGGCGCGGAGCTCGGCGGCAGCGGCGGAAAGGCGGTGGCAGCGCAGGCCGTACCCCCCCGCGCGGGTGGTCGCGCCCGACTCAGCATCGGGTTACTAGGGCGATGGTGCCGCACCGCGGGGGGCGTGGCCTCGCCGGTGGGCCCGGCCGGCGCTGTAGCCAATGGAAGCAGCTCCGAGCCTCAGTCATTTGCATGCGGCGCGAGCGGCGTCCGGCGCAGCCAATCAGCGTAGGGCGGGGCGGGGAGGGGCGGGGCGTGCCCCCCACGAGGGCGCCGCGGCGGAGCGGTGGGAGCGGCGGAGCGGGCAGGTGGGGCCGGGACCGGGAGCGGGCGGGACGGGGCGGGAGCGGAGCGGAGGGCGCTGGGACCGGCGGGGACGGGGATGGGGATGGGGGCGATGGTGGCGGCGGGGATGGGGATGCTGGAGCCGGGCGTGGCCGCGGCCTGCGCTGCGCCGGGGGGAGGCAGGCGGGAGCCCCGGCAACGCGACGCGCCGGCGGGAGAGCGCGGACGGGGGGCGCCCGCAGCATCGCACCCCCCGTTACATGATCGGGAACGATTCGCTTATGGCGGGGAGCGAACCGTCGCGGTTGCTGTAGGAGTTATTATCGTTGGAAAGGGGAGACCCCACTGCCCCCTCCATTGACCCACAGATTCCCCCAACAGATCCCCCATGGCACCCTCATTCCTTGTCCTGCACGGCCCACCCGCTGCCACGGCACCCATCGAGCTTTCCTTCAACCACCCCCAATACTCAGGGGCTTTGGCTCATGGTACCCTGCCAGCCTATAATATTTAGGGCTGGTTCCCATGTGATGGGGAGTCCTGTCAGCCCCATGCCCATTTAGCCGGGGCACGGGACACCAGGCTGTCATAGCTAACACAGGCATCCTGGAAGCGCTGGGCCTTCATCCCAGTGAGAATCCCTTGGCAGAAGAGCAGAGCTACGCTCTGTGCCACCGGGAATTGAGACCCCATCCCGAGTGGCTTTGCAGGGGAAGAGCACCCAGCAAACCTTCCAAAACCCACCGGTTCCTTCCAAAAGCATCACTGGGAATGTCGTGAGTGCCAGAGCTGTGCAATGTCTATCCAGTGTATATTGCCTATAGATGGGCGTGTTGCATATATACAGTGATTTTGGGGCTGGCTAACGAGAGGTGACTCTGCTTGTAGCTGCTAGTGGAAGATGTGATAGAGCCTCCTTTCTTATTAGTCGTAATTATTATTATTATTGTAATGAGGAGGGCAGAGGGGCTGGATGTTGCTTCCCCACTCTTGGCGCTCTCATCTTGGAGCGGGAGCGGAATGCCTTGGCGCCAGCTTCCACCATCATTGGGGTGCAATGCTGATGCCAGAGAGTGCTCTCCCACTGGGACCGGGTTATGGCCTCATGCCACCATTGAGCTGCTGCAGCATGGAAAGTGTAAAACCTACTGGGCTCACCTCCATGGGCAGTGCTGAGTGGGTCCTGGGCAGTGTCGATGTGGTTCAGAGCAGGCAGCGTGCCTGCTGGCCCCATCACTGGCAGGATGCTGCTGTGAAACTGAGTAGGACTCAGCTCGTGGCAAGGGACTGGGTTTTCCTAATTCCTAAGTGACAAAGCACTGCTGTGCGCTCCCAAAACTGACCCCTTTTTACGGCTTTGGCCTCTGGTTTTTGTGCCACCACTGCACCGGTGGTGTTATCAGTGCAGAATCCCAGTGCCATGCTACTGCCGGGGACCGATGTGCTCCCATCACCAGGGTGCCTCCAAACCAGGCGCTCCAGGGCAATTATTTTGCCCAAGACGGCTAGAAAGCAAAAACCACTGAAAAGCTGTGATTGGCACAAGCAGAGGGTGGCCAGCAGCATGTAGTGCCTGGGCTGGGAGGCAGCATTGCCCATGGACACCCCTGTTTGAGTTCACAAGACAAACACCCAGTGATGCATAGCATGGAAACATCCTGCCCCAGGCTGCCTATGGGAGACGAGCTTCTCACCAGAGCTGCGCAGGGTCAGCCGGCAGCGGGTGGCAGCCGCTCACTGCCCACGCGTGGTGCTGCCGGTGCCGGGCTGCGGCGCCGACACGGTTAAGGCACCGGTAGGATCCGGGAGCCGGGCTGCACGCCACCGGCAGCCAAACTTGCCGAGTCAGGATGTGAGAGCAGCAGGAACGGCTCTGCAGCATCCCTGGGTGCTGCCGCATCCCGAGGTGCGGAGGGCTCGGCTTTCCCCTCCTGCACCGGATGCTTTTTCCCAGGGACAGAGCGGGAATGGGGTAGGAACCGCCATCCGCTGTGTTTGCCTCCGGCTGCCGCAGCTGCTCTGCACCGGCCCCGCTTCCCAAACCCGCAGAGCCGCCAGCTCCGCTTTTATCCCATTGTTGGTTTTGCCTCCTGACCGCCCATCTCCGTTCGAGCACCGGAGCCAGGTACGTGCGGTGCCGCGGCGGGGGCTCTGCCGTGCCTGGCCGGCAGCCATGGGCACAGTGGGCTCCTGCCCACCGGCGCGCCGGGGAAGGGGCAGGCGCTGGCGGGTGCCGCACGTCGGGGACCCTGATGGACCCCGTTACGTTGGTGCTGGTGGTACGTGACGGCCATGCCGGACGAACCCGCCCGACGTGTCGTGAGTGCTTTTGGGCTGTGTCATCCACTCGGGAGCCTGCGCTCCTGCACACGCAGCACCACCGCGGGCGACCTCACGTGTCGCAGCTCAATCCCCGGCGCTGAGCGTTGTCCCGGTGCCCGGCTCTAAACACACCTGAGCCCGCCGGGCACGGCCGGAGCAAGGCATGAGGAGGGGAGGGAAAAGGCTGCTCTGCAGCAGAGGCTTCCCCGGTCAGAGGGAAGGGGCAGGGCTGCTGCGCTGCGGATCCTGCGGCGCCGGTGCTGCGGGCAGGGGGCTGGGAGCACCGGGGAGGGGGGGGGGTTATGGCACCAAGCAGTGCAGGGCACAGTAACTGTGCCAAAGTCACCTTTCCCGCAGCGTGCTGAGGGGGGACACATATGTGCTGAGGCTGCTGGTTGGAAACCCGATGAAATAGGGATAGAAATACAGGGGTGGGTACCCAGAGCGGGGAGATGCTCGGTGCCATCCTCACCTGAGCAGCGGCGAAGGACACCGGGGTACCCAGGGCAGGGTCCGGCTGCTCCCTGGTGCCTCATCCACAGGGGCTCATCAGAGCTTCATCCCTGTGTTCAGCTTAATTCCATGGGCAGTTTGACCTCCTCTCGCTCTGACAGCAGCATGTTTGGGATGCTACCCAGGCAGAAATCCCCCTTGTGTCTTAGCACCCACACTTGCACCCCATCGTGCTGCTGGGGATGGGGATGGAGCTCGAGGGGAGCACAGGCTCTTGGGGTACCCCCACCTGCGTCCCGCAGAAGAAAACACTTTTCTTCCCTCTCCATCACCCCACAGAAACTCCTGTGACTGCGGACTCACGACTGAGTTTTGCTGGAGGTGCCGGAGGGATGTTTGAGGAAGCACCAAACTGCTGGCACAAAGGGGTGCTCCGGCTCTCAGGGTGCTGAGCCCTGCCTGGTGTGCCGATGGTCCCGTGCTGCTTCCCAGCAAAGTTCCCCCAATGCACCCCAGCCTTGCCAGGCAGAGCACTTGGGCCCCCCAGAATTGCCCCGAGGTGGTGGACGTGGGGCACTGATCCTGCTGAAAACTGGGGAGAGCTGAGCCCGTGGCAAAGCTGAGCCCATGGCAGAGCAGGGCGCCGTGGTAGAGCCAAACCCATGGCAGTGCCGTGCCCGTGTCCGAGCTGAGCCCATGGCCACGCTCATCCCACTCACATCCCGTGTATGCACTCCCTGAGCCAGCCCTGACCCACACAAGCAGTTGCAGTCAGTTTGCGGCAGGGCAAGGAAGGAAGCAGCAGGGCTGCACCCTGCGCCTGGGGCACGGGGGGTCCCGCAGCCGCTCCGGCTTCATTGCCCTGCCACTAACAAAGTGACACTGCACGGACCTGCGGGGCTCGCAGGAGCGCGCAGGCACTGCCGGGCACTGGCAGCTGCGCTGTTGGAGGCAGGGACACGGGCACCCGTGAAGGTGACACCGGCAGCAGCCAGCAGGAGCCGGGAGGTTGCGGTGGCTCTGCGGGCTCGGCAGGGTCGCAGCGGGGAGCAGAGAGAGCCCCGGCTCCCCCGAGCCTGCCCGGCCCCATCCCGTGCCTGCGGCCAAAGGGAAGGAGGGAGCCGGGGCCGGGGCTGCGGTGGGCGGGCGGGTGGCTCCGCGGGGATGGGCTCGGCTGCCGCAGCCGCTGCCATTGGGCCGCGTGGGCTGCAGGGGATGCGCCGGGATGCGCCGGGATGCAGGCACGCCGGGCCGGGATGCGGGAGGGATGCGGGATTCAGGCACGACCTGCTGGGATGCGGGCAGGATGTGATATGCAGGCACGCAGTGCTGGGGTGCGGGAGGGATGCAGGATACAGGCATGCCCTGTTAGGAAGCGGGAGGGATGCAGGATGCTGGCACTCTGTGCCAGGATACAGGATGTGGGAGAGATACAGGATGCAGGCATGCTGTGCCAGGATGCAGGCAGGATGCATGCCAGGACATGAGCGCGCTGTGCTGTGCCATGCTCCTGCTGTGTCCAGCTGGGGAAGGAGCTGGAGGTCTCTCAGTCCCCCCAGAAAGCTGCTGGTGACCTGAGGTGTAAAGATGAGCCTGAAGGAAGGTGGCTTAAATTGAACAATTTGCCCCATTTGTGCAGGGAGCCGTTGTGGATTTCTGGGATATCGGAAACTGCAGATGGTATTGCAGGATGGAGAGTGGGAGCAGGAACACAGCTCCCTAGGGAGTCATGCAGGATTATCCTGGGCATGGGGATGGGGTCAGGGTCCCTGCACTAAGCTCCCCCTGCACTGAGTCCCCTGTCCCTCAGGGCTCCTGCCTGGGATGGGTTTGGGATCGGTGGGTGTCTGGAGCAGGCAGGGCTGCCCTACCCTGCCTGCTGCTGCCCGCACCGGGTGCCCATCCGGCCCCAAGCTTCTGTAACAGGAAGCGCCGTCATGCGCGTGCCCCAAAAACCCCCGTTTCTTCCTCATTTTCTCTTTCCCCTGTGGCAGGGGTGAGTGAGGCAGCGAGCGGCTCCGGGGAGCCCAGGCTGGCTCCATGTATCCCGAATCCACCACTGACTCCCCGGCGCGACTCTCGCTGCGGCAGACGGGCTCCCCAGGGATGATTTACAGGTAAGGATATGGGGCGGCGCTGGAGCTCCAAACCCGGGGCCACGACACCACAAAAACACCTCGTGCCAAAACCTCCTGGGCTGCAAAGCCCCACATGGCAGCAGCAGTGGGTCTGGGTGCCATGGGATGAGCGGGTGCTTTCGGGGAGCATTCCAGTGCCTGCTGCACGGATGCAGCACGGGTGGGTGCCACCGACCCTTCCTGCGGCTGCTCGGTCCCGCTCCACCTCTAATGGGGTTTGTGGCGTCTTTCTTCTTTCTCCCCTTTGCTGTCGGAAGCGCGAGGTACGGGAGCCCCAAGCGCCAGCTCCAGTTCTACAGGTAACCCGGCCCCTTTCTCTCCCTAACGTGCCGCCCCGGTAAGCAGAGACGACCAAAACCGTGCCTGTGCCCAGGGCACTGCTGGCACAGGGTGGGCATCACCAGCACAGGGTGGGCATCACCGTGTCTTTCCCTGCTCCTGGGTTTGGCACTGCGACGTGGGGACTCTGTGTGTATCTGGGTGGGTTGGAGCTGCCCTTACCAGCTCCCCAAGCCATGGAGCATGGCTGGAGGACTACCGGGGGTCAGCCGCTATAGGGATGTGGGGCTCAGATCGGCTCTGGAGCGCCCTGCACCGATGCTGCTCCTGGAAGAGCCCGCTGGCTTTTCCCAAGGGCAGCTCCAGGAACCTGGCCAGCTGCTCCGCTGCTCCTTCCATTAAGAGAAGCATCATTAAGCGGTACCCAGCAACACTTTCCTGCTCTCTCCACCCTTTTACCATCTGAAGTGAAGGTGGCACTTCTCCCTGTGCACTGTGCCAGCAACAGCCTCAGTGTTGCTGGGGCTGCAGCAGCCCCAGGACCAGCCCAGTGCTGGACCCAGCCTGGCTATAACAGGGAGAGGATGGGGGGCTGCCCCTCAAGGTTGCTGCAGCCTCCCTGCTCCATCTCCTCATGTGGCAACAGGAGAGGCTGGCCCACACCAGGGTGGCTTGGTGGCACCGCGAGGGTGCCTGTCCCAGCACTGCCAAGCCACTGGTGTGTTTTGGCTGCTGTGAACCAGCACTGAACCACTGCGCCGTGGGCACCAAGGAGGGACCGGCACCGCTGCGCAATGACCCGTCCATCCCTGCCGCCCCGGGTGCCGGTGGTGCCGGCCCTGTCACCATGGGGCGAGGGTCAGCTGCGGGTGGAGGCGGTGATGCCAGTGTTGGGAGAGCAACGGCACGGCCCCGGCTTTTAGCGAAGAGGCCATGAATAATTTAGCTCCCCTTCGCAGGGAAGAAAATCCCCTAATAGGGCTAATGGAGCACGGTGAGAAAGCTGGGCTCAGGGGGGACCAGCGCAGCCACCAATTGCTTTGGACGCTGAGCGCCGACACTCCCCTAATGCAAAACCACCCGGCTCTTAAAGCTGCCCGGGGCTGCCCACAGCGGTGCTGTTGGTGAGCAGCAGCCCTGGTGTGCGGGTGAGTCAGGGCTGGTGGCACGGGGATGGGCACTGCCTATGTGGGCAGCAGGGAGGGTGCTCTGCACGGGCGATGTGTTGGCTTGGGGAGGTTTGGGGGTTTGGGGTCTCTTTGGTTTTAGGCAGGCTGTTGGGTGCCGATAGATTCCCAGCTTGGTTACGGCCTCTCCGAGCAGCTTCCCTGTGCATCCACTTCTTGTGCCCCTGGTGCGCGCTAATGGTTCCATGTTATTGCACAGCGCCGGTGTCCTGTTCCCATCCCTGCTCCTTTCCTGCTTGGGCTGTGGCCGCTCCTGCTTCTCATCCCTCAGGCAGTGCCAGGATTTCTGCTAACAAACACGGATGAACCCGCTCCCTCCGCGCTCTCTCCATCACCCCATAACGGCTCAGATGAAAACCAGAGAGGTGTTGAAATGAGGCAGATCCTGCCCCATTCCTCAAAGCAGCCCAGACCAAACCCGGCTCTGCTCACTGCAGCTGTTCCATTGAAGCTCTAGAGCAGCCGTGCACCCATGCTCAGCCTTTTCCTGGCCGCTGTCAAGGAAAGGGATCCCACTGGAGCCGGATGCTGCACCTGCGTTTTCAGCAGGAGCCAGCGGTGCTGCCCCAGTTCAGACCAGCAGCCGCAGAGAAGGGCTGGTGCCAGCAGTGCCAGCTCTGGGCTCAGCTTTGTGGCAAGGGAGGAAGAGGTGGCCAGGGTTCTGCTCAGCTTTGCTGCAGGAGATGGGTCCTTTATCCCTCTCTTCCCCACATTCCCAAGCCCAGGCTGCAGGGCAGCAGCGTTGGTGTTGCAGGAGCTGCCCAGGGGTTTGGTCTCCCCTTGCCTTTTATCTTCTTAGGTTTCCTCTTCTCTCGCGGTCACACCTCAATGGCAGAGAGCGTTTTGCTTTCAGCTCCTGCTGCTGTGAACTTGAGCTTCACAGGGAAAGAAAACACCACCGGCGGGAGCCCGGCTGGAGCCTGATGCCGGCACAGCTCCGGCTCCAAGCGCTCCCCGCTCCCAGCCGCCGCTTCAGCGCCAGCGCCGCAGCTTTGGCTCCGGTCCCCGCTCCTCTCAGACACTGACTGCGAGGGAAATCGATGCTGGTGAGATCCCAGCCGGAGCGGCGGCGAGCACCTCGGGTGCGAGGAGCCCACTCTGCGGCAGCCTATTTTCGGCAGCCCGCACCGGCTGGGAGGTCGCTGGCGCGGCTGTGGGGAAGGTGCTGGATGGTGGCACAAGTTGCGGCATCGTGCTGCAGGCGTGGCAGCCGTCGGCGAGCCACAGCCCCTCTGCGGATGCCCTCCTTCCATAGGAGCCTCATTTCCATCATGACCTCTCCCTCCTGCTGGGATTCAGTGCCAGATTCTCACCAGATCCTCACCCCACCTCTACCAGCTCCCAATTGCAACCCAACTGGCGTGACTGGGAGGCTGCGCAACCAGGGCACAGCCATAGTGAGCACCCACTGCGGCCCCAGCTGCCCATCACCGCATCATTCCTTGCCATGCTGCCACGCTCTCCCTTTGCTCTTCGGCTTCCTACCGAGGCTTTCCTCTGCTGAAGCGCCTGGCTTTGTAAGGGTCCCTGCGCCGCAGCTCTGGTATCATTGCGCAGGCAAGGCTTGGCCCCGAGCATCACTGGACCCTGGCGTCGTGGCGGGCGCTCTCCGAGCTCTCTCCATAGCATCACCGAGCGGTCGGCAGCGTGCCCGGCACACGGAGCCCGCGCCGCGGCGGCGGGATGCTGTCCATGACGTACAGCGAGAGCCTGCGCAGCGTGGCCAGCCGGCACCCCCTGGAATGGGGGCTGCCCCCGGCGCCCCGGCCGGCCGATGGGCTGGAGCTGCGGCGGCTGCGGGACGTGCGGGCAGCGGCGCGGGCCAAGACGCTGGAGGAGTTCCTGCGGATGCATGGGCTGTCCCTGGCCGACAGCACCGCGCACGCCACCGGCATGAAGTACAGGTAAGGCAGCGCCGGGGCATGGGATGGAGCTTAGCGCTGGGTTTAGCATCCGGCTTCCATCAGTTTCCCAGCGCCGTGCTGAGATTGGGACAGGCGATGGCGTCGTGGCTGATCTTTATGGTGTGTGTGGGAGAGGCGGGTCAGCGCCGTCACCTCTTGCCTGCTCGATGATCTTTCAGCTCCTCACCTGACGTCCCCTTTTGCTGCCGGGAAGTTTGCAAGTGCAAACGCCCCCCGCGCCTGTGAAGAGCAGGCGGGTGGAGCAAACAGCTCCAGAAATGCTCCGTCAGCCTGAGGAGCATGAGGAACATTCCCTTGTGGAGCCGGTGCGCCGTTCATTTGCGTGCGGGATCCGGGTGCAGCACGAGGTGTATCAGGGTTTCAGCTGACTTTGGTCCTTTCTCGTCACCGCTGGTGCAGGGAGGATGCACCGGGCACGTAGCCGTTATACCCAGCACACCCTATCCGCTCTCCCCATCGTAGATGGGGTGCAGGGATGGGTGCCCCCATTTAGGTTTGGGCTGCAGACGGAGGCTGGTTCTCCAGTGAAAATGCAAGGGGCCCTGTGGCTCTGCCGTGCTGTGCTGTGCCACGGGTCAGGTTCCCCTCCGCTCGCAATGACAGAGGTAACATTTACACAGTGGCAAGAGCCCATCTAATATTCATGGACTCGTTATTTATTGATGGGGAGAGGCTGGCACAGCACCCCCAAAGGTGCTCCATGGGGCTGGCGCCCCTAAAATCTCTGTGCTTGTTCCTGCTATGGGGAGCTGCTGACTGGTGCCAGGTCCCCCTGCAGCAGTGCCGGCGCTGGCACTGGCGGGATTACCCAGCTAAGGAGCTTTGCGGCAGAGGGAAGCGGAGAAGATTACAAGATTCCTCGTTAGGTCAGGGCTGAACACACGTTGCTCCTTCAGCGGGAGATGCTGGGCTGGGTTTTGCCTCAATCCTCTCCACTGATGCTGGGTGAAATCTGGGGGATGCGCTGCTGTGGCTGCAGCCGATGGGGGGTGGGAACCGGTCCCGCTTCGGCAAACCCACGGGCTGTAACCCCAGCAGAGCCGGTGGCATCCCCTCTGCCTGCGCTCTTGTGTGCTTGGCGCCGTGCGGGCGCTCCTGACGGCAGATTGTGTTCCGGGCTCTCAGGAGCGATGCTGTGGCCGGAGGGAGCCCCCTCACCCCACCCCGCACTGCGCCCCAAACCACCGGGATGCCCGATGTGGCGCGAGGGGTTTGGCACTTGGGTACCGTCCGTGGCGCTCCCCTTCCTGCGCCCTCCCGGAGCCCGTGCGCGCTCCCGCTCCTCCTGAGCTCATCGCATATTGAGGGCAGGAGGGTTGCCGGAGCCGCTCGGTGCCCGCAGCCCCCCGCCGTCACGTTGGCGGAGCGTCGGCGGGCGGGAGGAGCTCCCGCCTCACCCGGGGCGCCGGCTAAATTTAGGCATCTGGCGCGGCTGTGGGCCGGAGCAGCATGCAGGTCTCCTTTGTGTGCTCCGAGCACAGCATCAAGAGCCGGAGCGCCGAGGACCGCTTGAACAGGCAGAATGCCGGCAGCCCCAGCCTCGGCACCCGCGGCAAGTTCCGGGCCGTGGCCATGGTGGCTCGCAGCCTGGGGCAGCTCTCGGTGCAGAACGCTCCCTCCTCCAGCGAGTCCAGCGTTAAGCAGCCGGGGATGAAGTACCGGTAGGAAGGGGGCGCGGTGGGTTTGCCGCCTGCTCGGCTGCTTCTGCTGTTCCTCAAGGAGATGGGGGGGTGTTTGGGGGGGTGTTTGGGGGGGTGTGGGGGGGGACCGGGTTGTGCCGCGCTCCCCTGATCCCCGGGTTGTGTTCTCTCGGTGCTAAAAGTGCTGACCGTGCGCCTCTCGCTTCCCTCGCTGTTTGCTCCTGTCCGCTCTCCGGCTCTGAGCCAGTGGGATGGAGGCAGGCAGCCCTGAAACTGGGGTAGGATTAGGAGCATCCCAGCGCCTGCCGAGCCGGGGGGGGAGGGGGGGGGGTCTGAGAACCCTGGTGTGCGTTAATCCGTGGATGCTGTGGCATCATTACCACACTGCCGGAGACTTACCGCCCTGCAGAGCCTGTGTGGAGCCGTAAGCCTGGATCCGGGTCCGGGTCTGGAAGCGAAAGGCAGCTTGTGTGCGTTGTGCCCCCCCGGCAAGCATCCATTGGGTTAATGTGCTCCATGTCCCCGGCACTGGAGCAGAGCACGGGGGAATCCCCCCCCCGGATCAGCTTCATGCCACGGTCCAGCTGCCCCGCTGCAGCCCAGATGTGACCGGTACAAGGCACAAAGTGCCTGGGATGAAGGCAGTGTCACCACCATCATCATCCACATCAGTCCAGTCCCCTCGCACAGGTGCTGGGGCGGGCAGGAACACCAAACCCCTGCGGCAGCATCATCCGAGCTCAGTTCTCCTGCCCCATGGTCCTGTCCCCATCCCAAGGAGCGCACCAAGGCCACCCTTTTGCAGGCAGTGGGTGACTGGCAGCTGCAGAGGACAGTGGCACGGAGGGATGCTCCATGCAAAGAGATGGGATAGGAAAGTCCTGGCACAGTGCTGGGGGATGCTTGGCTCCCTCAAGCTCTCTCTTGAGCAGCCGCTCAGCACACTTGAGTAGGAAAGTGCCCATCACCAGCCCAGGAGGACCGCAGCAATGCTGGAATGGCCAGGATGGGGCTGGTGCCATCCCCACCGTGATTCGCATCACGGGCACTTGAGCCACCAAAACACTAAAACCAACTCAGGGCTGGGGGGAGCTGCTGCACATCCAGATGTTGAGCAATAATGCGGCGGCGCGGATGGAAGATGCCCTGACCCGCGGTTTGCCACCGTCGGACCGGGTCTGCTGGGTACCCCGGTGGCGGTGGTGGCGGCGGTGGCGGTGCCTCCCCGGTTGCTATGCGACACCCGCGGGCGAGCTGCCGCGGCTCACCTACACTTTATTTATTTTAACGCTCGTTTCTGGAGCCTTTGTCATTCTTAGCGAGGAGCTGGTTCCCCAGCACCACCGGGCGCAGGCGGCTGCCAGCCCGGCCCCCTTCCCAGAGCTGGGATTCAGGGATGCTCCACTTCGCCAGGACACCCGAGCATCCGAGCCCCGCACAAGCCCTGTTCTCCTTGCAGAGAACGGGCACAGCTCGGGACACATGTGGGATGCTCCAGGCATGATCCTCTCCCCATGTCCCATGGCATGCTCCCCCTGGTGCGGCTTATTTAGTCAACTGTGGGGGGACCATCACTGTGGGACCATCTGAGGTGGGAATTGGGATGAGGACCAGGGATGGGGACCAGGGACCATCACCTCCCAGCCCCACACGGAGCACGCTCGGTGACACACGGATGCGTGAGATGGCACTTTGGGGCTTTCTGGTGGTTTTCCTAATGGGTTTCTGCCTTCCAGGAACCTTGGGAAGTCTGGGCTGCGCGTGTCCTGCCTGGGCCTGGGTAAGTGCCAAGGATTGCCGCAGCCCCTCAGCATCCCCTTGGTGCTGTACCTGCTGCCGGCGCTGCTGTGCGGAGGGAAGGAAAGGGTTTTCCTCTGGCCCCGTGGCGGTCTTGAGAGGCAGCCCAGAGCTTGTCAAGTTCTTTCCTCTTCTCCTCCTCTGACATGATGGGAAGTGACTGGGCGATGCTGGGAGCGCTGTGCTGCACGCGGCGGGGCCAACTGTGGTCACTGCACGCCGGGGCTGAGCCAGGGTGGGTGGATGTGGCTGGAGGCTGTGGCAGGCGGTGCTCACCATGACCATGCTCACCACGTTCACTGTGCTCACCGTGCTCACCATGCAGACTGCATTCACCCTGTCTCTCTCCTGCACAGGAACATGGGTGACATTTGGAGGGCAGATCACAGACGAGGTAAGGATTGTGCCCCTGCACCTCATCCCTTCCCGAGTGAAGCAGGGAGCAGACAGGGCTGGCACAGCCCCGGTGCTGCTCTTGGTGCGCATGGTGTGCACCGGTGCTCAGCATCCCTTCAGCTGATGCTCCCGCTCTCTCCCGCAGATGGCGGAGCAGCTGATGACTTTAGCCTATGACAATGGCATTAACCTCTTCGACACGGCAGAAGTCTACGCCGCCGGCAAGTAGGTACCGCTCTTTTGGTAGTGGCATAAAGAGCCTCACCCTGCACCCCGGCACCTCCAAACTGCGGCGGTGCTGGGTTTACCAGCACCAAAGCAACTGCCAGGATGGGGCTGTTTTTGGTCACAGGGGATGCTAGCTCCTGTGGTCCCACACTGCCTGTGCCACGTGGGTAGAGCCATGCGGGTATAGCCATGCACCCTCCCGGTGCCGCGGCTGCGCCCAGAGCATCGCAGGGAGCCCACACACCCGCTTAAAAATAGCACCTCACGTGTGGGGAGCAGCTTGGCTCCGGGTGCTGCAGCCGGAGGGGAAGCGGTGTCCCTGCAGCCACCGCATGCACTGACATCCCCTTCCCCTGCAGGGCCGAGGTGGTGCTGGGGAACATCATCAAGAAGAAAGGGTGGAGGTAAGGTGGACTTCTTCCCTCTGTGGCCATGTCATCGCCGTGGTGCCAATGGGCTGGGAGTGCTGGTGGATCAGCCGGTGACTCTTCTCTCTCCCTGCAGACGGTCCAGCCTGGTCATCACCACCAAAATCTTCTGGGGAGGAAAGTAGGTAACGCACCCACCCCACGGCAACGGAGCCAGGGAGCGCCGGGCTCTCACCACCTTTCCTTTTCCAGGGCTGAGACGGAGAGGGGCCTGTCCCGAAAACACATCATAGAAGGTAGGGATGCTCATGGGCGCTGCTGGCTGTGCGGCACTGGTTGCCTCCGCCGCCTATGGCACAGGGCGCGGTGTGCCTGATGGTCCCATCCGTGCTGCAGGGCTGAAGGCATCCCTGGAGCGGCTGCAGCTGGAGTACGTGGACGTGGTGTTCGCCAACCGGCCCGACCCCAACACGCCGATGGAAGGTGGGTGCCGCGCCGCGGCGCCGCGCTGCTCCCCACTGCCTTCCGTCACCATCGCGGTTGGTTTGCGCCAGGCTTTTGTTTCAAGGGCATTTTCCCTTCCCGAGCAGAGTCCGCTCCTCCGCCTCCACGGTCAGCCTGAGCTATGGTGAAACCTCTGCCACCCCCAGCCCGGTGCCAGGGCAGCGATGGGGATGGGTTGGTGGCGCGGCGCAGGCTGCTGCCCCCGGCCCGGCAGCGGCCGCCTCCACTCTTGTCTAAATCTCTCTTTTATCACCAGGGGACCCATTTAGTTCCTCCAAGTCCAGGACTTTCATCGTAGAAGGTACTCCCTGCCCGCCGGCCGCTGCCTGCGTCCCAGCGGCACTTCCTGGGGCAGAACCCCCGTTCCTCTTGATTTCCATCCCTGTCCCCGAGCAAACCCCAGCATAAAACGCACAGGCAGCATCGGCACAACCAGAACACCCGCTGCCCTTCAGACCACCCCCAGGACAGAAGCAGAGCAGCTCCCAGCCTCCCCAGGGTCCTTGCCACGGGGCGCCCTTTGCCGCCGTGCCAGGACCGCGGCGGGTCCCTCGTCGCCGGGTGGCTCTGAGCATGCCGGGTGCCCGCTCTCCCCGCCTTTGGCTGCAGGAGCGCGCCTTGGCTTGGCCCCAGCCCGCATGGCTCAGGGCCGGCTGCCCCCAGAGCCCCCCTTGCATGGGGTCCACGTCTCCCTCCCGTGCCGCGGGTGATGCTTCAGGCCCCTGCACCGGGTCGGTGCTGGTACCCTGCAGGGCCGGTGCTGGGATCCCCCATGGTGGGAGAGCCCCGGCATCACCAGCGGCATGCCAGGGTCAGCTGTGGTCCCTGGCACGTCCCGAGCGGCTGCTCCCTCAGTCCCTGTCCTGCTCCTTCGAAAGCATCCTCCGGACACAACCCAGCTCCCACCTCGGCATGGGGAGCGGGATGCTCACGTATGCGGCACCCCCCTAACCCCCACTCGCCGCTCTCCCCTTCCCTCCCGGCAGAGACGGTGCGAGCCATGACCCACGTCATCAACCAGGGGATGGCCATGTACTGGGGGACCTCGCGCTGGAGCTCCATGGAGATCATGGTAGGGGCCCTGGGGGGGCCGTGGCGGAGCAGCCCCTGTGATGCTGATTTAATTGGGCAGCAGCTGTCGGGAATCAGGCGCTTGCAGATGCGCTTAAGCCTTAATTCTCCTCCGGATGGCTGCTCGGGGCTCGGACGGGGGGGGAGCTGAGGAGCTCAATGGGGTGCTGATGGTCCTGGCTCTCCGGCAGGAAGCATACTCGGTGGCCCGGCAGTTCAACCTGATCCCACCGATCTGCGAGCAGGCCGAGTACCACATGTTCCAGCGGGAGAAGGTGGAGGTGCAGCTGCCCGAGCTCTTCCATAAGATAGGTACTGCAGCAGGGGTCCTGCCCTGGCCCCCACGGTGCTCCCCACCCCCTGTGCCTGAAGCTGGCAGCGTCACCTTCACTCTGATCTGTTCTTAGGTGTCGGAGCCATGACCTGGTCCCCGCTGGCCTGCGGCATCGTGTCGGGGAAGTACGATGGGGGGATCCCCCCCTATTCCCGCGCCTCACTGAAGGTGAGCCTGGACCAGGGGTCACATCGGGACAGGCAGAGCCATGGGAACGTAACCCGTGGAGTTTGGGGATGCTGTGCCCATGCGAGGGCTCGGTACACCCCAACCCCACCATAACCCCCACTCCTGCTCCCCAGGGATACCAGTGGCTGAAGGACAAGATCCTGAGCGAGGAGGGCCGGCGGCAGCAGGCGAAGCTGAAGGAGCTGCAGGCAATCGCCGAGCGCCTGGGCTGCACCTTGCCACAGCTCGCCATCGGTAAGGGGACACGGGGACACAGGGACATGGGGGGACACCGGGGACAGCCGGGCCCCGCTCAGGCTCCGCTCTCCCTCCTGCCCCAGCCTGGTGCCTGCGCAACGAGGGCGTCAGCTCCGTCCTGCTGGGAGCCTCCAACGCTGACCAGCTGATGGAGAACATCGGAGCAATACAGGTCAGTGCTCGCCGCCAGCATGGACCAGGGGGGGCTCTGCTCATGGGGCACAACGGGGCAGCGCTCCTGCTGCAGTGCTGCAATGCACGCTCCTGCAACGCGTGCGCCTGCAGCACTCGCTCCTGCAGCGCAATGTGCAGGGAAAAAGAGGCTGCAGACGTGGCTCCAAACAAAGAGTACAGGGCTTGCTTCATCTGACGCTGAGCGGAAGAGATGAGGCTTTGCTGGGCTGAGCTCGACCCAGGCTCCCTTAACTGGGTCGCGCATCCGGAGAGCTGGGGCTCGTAGCATCGGGGTCACGGGATGGAGGCGGTGAGCGCGGCTGCATCCTCCCGCCCACTCCCACGGCACCATCCTGACTCCCATCATCGTCCCCCGCAGGTCCTTCCGAAGCTGTCGTCTTCCATTGTCCACGAGATCGATAGCATCCTGGGCAACAAACCCTACAGCAAGAAGGACTACCGCTCCTAAGCGCCCGCCGCGCAGCCCTCGCCGCCCCATCGCTTGCTTACGCTTCGTGGGAGCAAAGTGTTGAGCGTGGTTGTCACCACGAGCCCGCCGCGCTGCCGCAGCCCATCGCACCGCTGCGCCCGGCGGGGCCCTGGCGCGGGGGGCACAGGCGCTGGCGGGCGCACACCGGGGCCGGAGCCACCGCGGGGACCCATTGCATGCGTCGCTGCCATCGGTGGTCGCGGCGGTGCGAGCGGGTGCTGTATGCCCAGATGAGGCCAACACGAAGCTGTTCCCCAGCCCTTCGTGTGGTATATCCCATGGGAACAGCTGCTCCTCCCGGGATCAGGGGTGGGATGGGGGTGACGGGTACCCCAATGGGCATAGGCACCCAATGAGCGAGCCAGGGTGCCCCGGGTGAGCACAGGGCTGGGGGTGCAAGTGTGCGAGCATGTGGGTACCCAGACCCATGTATAAATGCAGGGACACGCGTGTACCTGCACAGTGTGTGCACAGGTACACGTGTGTAGGTGCAGCACTGCCTGCGGTACCCGCAGCCACATTCACACAGATGGATGTGCACACGTAGCTGTGATTACACGTGTGTGCACACTCAGACGTGCGGTGATCTCTGCCTACATCCCTATAGTTACACCAGTCTTTATAGAGGCCTCAATGCCTATTCATACATAGACATCGATGTATGCAAGGGTGGATGCACACATCTACAAAAACCACATCTATAACACATATACCAACATACAAATGTAGACATGTCCTCATGTATATACAGACATATCAATCTCTACAGCTGTATGTATATATCCATAGAGAGATGTGTACATATCCCTGGGAATATACTGATTTGTATGGATATATATGCACACAGATACAGAAATAACAAATAGATGAATAAGGAAATGTGTGTATACACAGCTACATGTGCAGATGTATCTACAGCAATAGCTAGATATGTACTATCTGCTTATTTCTACACCTATATATAGATATGCGATTACATATACATGGACATAATCATATTGTAATTTAGGGCTTATAGGGCTGGGTGTGTTGATACCCTTACCCTAAAGGTGTGTTTGTGTGTGTGTATGTATAGAAATACAGGGGGTTATGTGTACACACACACAAGACATTAAAACAAGTGTTTGGGGGTCTGTGTACACAAACACGCACACACACATGCACATCCCCCCCCTTAGATGTGTTGCTTGCTCTGTGTCTATACCTATGGCACTTCATATATATATATATATAACTACATAGATGTTTGTATGCATATATAAACATATATATGCTCATATACATGTACAAAGTTACGGGTACATGTATCTGTATACACACATCTTGTACTATATATGTGTAGCTACACCTATACACCTTTACCTGTATTTATATCTACTCTGATGTATAAATATATAAAAATTGCAAATACAGATGTGTGTCTGTGCATATACACAGATCGATACACCTGTATATCCATACAGATATATCTACATATGTATATATGTGCATATACACATATAATTTACAAATATATATGTGTATATATATACACAGATACAGATATGTATACGTACACCGATGTAAAGACAGATTTATACATCAATAGCTACATATATATATGCCTTTCTACCCGTACCTATATACACACCTCATATATTGACTTACCTATATACATAAATGCATATAGACACATGAACACACTGGTACTAAAATTACATTATATACACACATGCATAAAAATACACCATGTGTGTATACATACATCTATAGCTGTACCTGCATATCTACACCTTTAGCTATACCTACACATCAATACTTATTTATCTCTAAATTGTGGTATCAGCGTAGATCTACACATACACACGTCGATGCTGTCCGTACGTGTCCATGGAGAAAACACCCATGGAAGAGCCAGGGCTGGGAGAGGACAGCTCCATTGGCTGCCCATGGACCCTGCACATGCACACGTGTGTGCACACAGGGGTGTGCAGGATGATGCAGGGGCTGGGACCATATCTGGAACCCCCCTCGCCCCCAAGGCGGGACCCCCATTATCCCCCCCCCAACCACTCGCCCCCACGAGGCTCCCACTGCGTCCTTCCCAAGGGATTTATTAAAACACAGAGAACAGAAACCAGGACACACGGAGCACAACGGGAACGCGGGGCCATCGCTCACAGCTGCCGCCAGCCTCAGGCATCGGTGTCACCCCACTCATGGGTGACCCCATCCCAATTCCAGCCATCTCCTCCCTTCCACCCGTGGCACCTCCATCCACATGCCCCAAGCCTGGCACACGTGGACCCTGGTGCCGGGTGTCCCCATGGATGCACCAACACTCCCACCAGGCTGGCTGGGCTCTGGCCACGGGGCTGGCAGCAGGCATGCACTTGCTCAAACACACGAGGACGTAGAAATGGACCTCATGGGGAATCCTGGGAGCCGGAGCCAGCTCAGATGGGTGCCTCAGCCAATGGCCTATCCCATGGGCTATCCGGCCTCCCCTCTCACACACACGTGCCACCGAATCCGGATCCGGTGACACCGGCTCCCCTGGCTCAGCCCTGCCCAAACTCTTCAAGTCTGCCATAAGAAAGTGCAAAAGAATGTACACGAAATGAAGCCCGGTCCCGGCGGCGCGGGGGGGCCACAGCGCTTGAAGCACACTTGAAGCGGGAGCACCCGGCAGCAGCTCATCCTCACACAGGCAACGCCGCCTTCCCCTGCCCTTCCTCCGGGGCTGCTGCAAGGAGAGGGGAGGGAAAGGTGCCCATCAGGTGGGTCCAGACCTCCCCAGTGCTGAGCAAGGGGCAGGGGGAGTGTGGGACCCCCCCAGGCAGCAGCAGTTGGCCCAAGGGCTTCCAAAAGGATCCTAATCCTGGCTCCAGTGCTGGTACCCACTTGAGGCTGCATCCAGACACCGGCATGAGGGGGACACCAGTACAGCCCCTACCCCATCGTGTGTCTGCACGTGTCATAGGATCATAGAATCATGGAATGATTTGGGTTGAAGGGACCTCAAAGCTCCTCCAACTCCAACCCCTGCCACGGGCAGGGACCCCTTCCACTGGAGCAGCTTGCTCCAAGCCCCTGTGTCCAA
>JBCJKH010047343.1:4457-14772 GCA_039877255.1 Loriculus beryllinus
ACCTCACCTTAGAAAAAGACATGCTGTACAATTTTTATGATAGATTTATGGTAAGCAAGAGCCTTATAGGTTGTTCTTTGGTTTTGTTTTTTTTTTTTAAGTTCTGCAAAAATATTTTACTTTAAAACCTGTGCCCTGATTTAATAAAGGCAGTCCGAGAAGTTGTATGGCACAGGTTTTCTTCTAAATGATGTGAGGAAGCTTTCTTCTCATTTACATAAATCCTTCAGATCCCAAAACCTTAGCAAAGGGCATTACTAGTTACACGGTGATTTTGTTCAGACAAGCAGGAGAATCCAGTTTTGTATCCTGCATCTTACACTTAGATTAACTTTTTAGATTCTAGAACTTTTGCATTGTTTCAGCATATTTAATTTGCTCTCTCAGTAAATTTTGGTGGCACCTTTTGCTTCCTGTAATTTAGGATTTCAAGTTCACCTTGAACTAGAGCTGCATATCGACTCAGGAAAGCTTTCTCTTTCTTTGTTTTCATTTTTGGCAGAAGGTCTATTTGTAGGTAGGTGTAGTGTCCTTGTATATAATATCAGCTCTGCAGCATTGTGCATACAGTGGTTTTTTATGTTGATTTTTAGCAAGAAATGTTTGCCTGTTCATTTTTTCCTGGTGGTGCTCTGCTCTAATGTGGAAGTTGTCTTCTATTTGCTAGAGTTTGTTTTCATTCTAGATGCCATCTGTAGAACAACTTGGCTTCAAACTATGTTGGAGAATATACAACATTTTCAATAAAAGCAATTCTTAAGACATAGTCATGTTATGGATTGTAAATTTTGATTTTACTGCCAACCCCTGCCTGATTTTACTTGCTGCCTTGTACAACCCTCTGTAGAGCAAAATACTGCCAGTGTTACTCTTGAAAAGTTAAGGACATCGTTTCAGTACTAGAAGGGAAAAAAAACGTTCTCATCTTTTCCTTCATATTTTTTTTTCACTCTGCAGTGGTTTTACTCACTGTGTAACAAAGGTGTCATTGCCTTGTGAATGGAGGATCTTGTTAATAATCTCATTAACATTCTCTTTTAATGTGAACTGCAGCTCAGACATCAGAGGGGAGCTCCCTTGCCCAGTTACTGTCATTGCTTACCTGAAGACTTTTATTTTATAGACTGGTTTTATTTGGTCATGAATGCAGTGGCAGCCAGAGCCCCTGCTCTGTGCTCTGTGCTCTGTGTGAGAACTTCTCTAGAACTGAGGTTTTTCACAAGAAGTTTTGTCGATCTTCACCTTCCCCAGTCCCAGTGAAGAAGCTCTCATAAGATAAAGGTGATGGAGCTGTAACACTGAGTCACAGCTTTGCTGTGGAAGCTCACTTTGATGTTTGGGTCTGGCAGAGAGACATCTTGGGGCACAAGGGAGGCTCTGCAGCATGGCTCTGATCTCACCAGAGGGGCACATCCTGTGGAAGAGATGATTTCTCTGTTTCCTGCCTTATGCATGAAACTCGACAGGTCTGCCATGGGATCTCTAACTATTGTTGCAAAATGGAAGGTCCTTACAGGTAGGCACAATCATATATCTGAGTCTGAGTATCTCATACCAAAATGTTCCCATAGGCAAAAGTGTTTGTCCTGGACCTATGAAGCTGAGGGTGAAGAGGGATGGTTAATTCATGGAGATGAGTTTTGACTGTCTCTCCTCCCACAGAGGTGGACTTGGACTGGATTTGCATCTCCATCCAGCAGTCACCCAGCAAGGGCAGGCTCTTTCACTCACATTTTCCTGCTTTTGTATGCAGGTTTTGATTGCAGCAGCACAATTCAAGCACAGTGCAGGGATACAGCACGGGAGCCACACTTGAAGCACCTGAGGTTCAAGGGTATATTGTCCACCTTTAGTATTTTATTTCCTTAGATGCTCTTGCATTGTCTGTCATGTCATAGAGGCTGGGGAAAGATGTGGCCAGATGGTAGTGCTTTATTGGTGTAGTGTGGCACTTATCTGCATTAGGCTGTGAAATGATGGTTAGGTGACCTCCACAGCACAGGGAACACTTCAGCTGCCTGAATTCAGCTCAGACTTACCCAGGTGATGGAAATCTATTTTCTAACTTCTGTCACTAAGTTCAAGTAGCTTTATATAGACAACAGCACAAAGATGATTCTGCCAGATTTGCCCCTTTAATCTTTTACTGACTGACAGTATATGTGAGTGACAAACTTGATGCCTTGAGTTGCTTGCATCAGTGTAGCAATATCACTTGCGGTGCTTCTCTGTTGATGGTCAAATATTTTCATCTTCTGGTTGTTGATCAGCATTGTAAATCTTATAAGAGCAAAGGTTTTAGAAATATACATTCAGTTACAGTGCTCAGATGATGTATTATATGAATTGTGTGTACTGTTCTATTGAACAATGCTATCAGAAACAGAAATATTTAATCTCTGAATTGTTAACACATTGCCTCTGAGTTTTTTGAAAATTACTTGTGTCTTGATTTGTCAAATTAGCTCAGTGAACAGATTCACAGGGCTCATGTAGTAAGATTATATATTAAATATGAAGTCTTTAAAACTATTATTGTCACCTAATCTTTGTAATGATTATGCTTCAAATGAGCTCATACCTAATAATGATAGTTGGGATTGAGAGGCAGGACTTTCACATTTTTCTGCTGGTCACCCTTGCTGTTGTAACTGAGGTCAAACTGCTGAATGAGCAAATCTTTCCAACTGTGCCCATGCAAGATACTCTCAAACACAGTTTTGATGAATCAGACTAACCATAACACAACATTTTTGTGTTACAGTTTGTCTCTTGAATCACTAGCTCTCATGACTAAGCTCATTGTGGCACTCAAAGAAACTGTCCTGGCAATATGTCAGGTTTGTTTCCTTTATTCCATCAGAAAATGGTAATTTGTCGAGTTAAAAAGTATCATCCATGCTTCAATTTTCATTTTCCTTCCTTTTGGGAATGGCTGCAGTTCAATGAAGGAGGGAGTGATCTTACAGGTATTATATGTACATAGTATTATGTATATTAAGTATATATTAAAAATCAGTTAATAATTATTTGCTGTATGAGTGTTTTCTTGTGAGGCTTAGCCAGCTGGTATTTTTAAATCCTATGCCATACTTAGGTGAAAAGTTAAATACAAAGTGTTATGGTGAGAACAATAAGTAGCATATGTCAGGAACATAAGTGCACGATAGGCAGTGCAAAAGATCCCAAAGTGTGGCCCAAAGCGGTTTACAATCCTGTATGCCATGAGCAGAGGACTGTGTGACTCAGCTGCATACTAACAAAGGCAAATGGTTGGCAAACAGTTTTGGTAGGAACGGGTGGGAATTCAGGAAAGTCCTAAGGATTGTGTTTTTCCTCTCACAGTTTAAAACCTGTCTGGGATGTAGATCTCCTTCAGGTTTCAGTTCTATCCTCTTACAAAATATCAAACCCCATAGTTCTGTGGTTTCACAATGACTTACCATTGATGTGATAGTGTCGTTCTTTATTGTAGAAACTGTGCGAAGAATATCAAGCCAGGAACTCAATTTGATAAAATTGTTAGCTTAATGTAATCAGTTGCAGATGAAACCGCACTTACCTTTTCCATTCACTGGAGACTCTCCTAGGCAAAGTGCAAAGGATTATGGGAGAAAGAGGAGGAACTTTCCTCTTACCCACTAGCCCTGTGAACAATGTTGTAAATATGCCTTAGGAGTGAAGTAGTTATTGAAGCCAAGAAGGTGGACTAATTCTGACTAGATGTTCAAACCATAATGTCAGTCAGCATGATCAGTGCGACTCATCATGCTTCACTCCCAGCAGATGGTCTGATAGCACACTTGTAATTTATTAGCTGATGTGAGAGACCGTATTGATTTAATACTCTCTCTGTTATACTGGCTTACTGCTATGTGGTGCAATTTTCCCTTGGAGCATGACCTCAATGAAATCAGCTTTAGTTCTGTAACAGCACTAATATAAATCATGTGTCTCACCAAATCACTCCTAAATGTTGACTAGTAATTAAAATTTGCATGGAGATGGGTATATCTAGCCATCCACATGAGCTGTTTTATAGTTTTGTTTAGTATATTTGCATTAGTGAAACTTTAAGATTTTATCTAGTTTTGTAAGGGTGTGTGCAGTCCTCATTTAAATTGCTAAGAATCTACATTTCAGAGGTGTTTTCAGAATTGTGTTACTCCTAATTTTACCATATCTAAAGAAATTTGGCAGTGTAAGATTTTTTTTTTTTGCTAAAAATCTTTTATTGCTTGTATGAAAAAAATCAAAACTTGCAGGAATTTTTCTCTTGAGCTAAGAAAGTCTCAAGTTTTTTAGAATTGAAGAAAGAGTTAGAGAGGTACTTTTCCCTTTAACTTAGGATTAATATTTTATTTATATTCTTGCCTGAAGTATATCTCCATCAGTCTGAGATCTATGGTCAAGTGTATTCTTTCCATTTAACTGCAAGTTCTCAAGACTCTTTGGAGATGTGGTATCCAATATTTCTATTAAAAGAGAGTGCATGCAATAGAGTTTGACTTCCCCAAGGAAAACAGAAGGCAGTTTGCACAGATTGCTCTATAGGTTCATAAGCAAAAGGGGCAGGAGAGGGAGATGTGAGATTTATGTTCAGTTAGCAGAAAAACTTGGCCATATTGGTGACCTTCAACACGATGTCACTAGTTTTAGGAAGTTCATCTGTGGAGGTGAACGGGTTCACAGTTTGTAACAATAAAGAGTCATGCAGGTCCTTGGATTTCCAGCCTGCAGAGACTTGGAACTTTATGACTGTGCTTTGACTGGTGCACTCTTTGTACTCTTCTGAAGCATCTGGTTTTTCTTAACACCACTGAATTTCTGTGTGTGTTGTTAGGACACTGTTCTTTATCCCTGAGGGAGTTGTTTGGTAGATAAATGCCTCTGAGTTGTGCTCCATACTGGTACAGCTGTTAAATTTAACACCATGTAGAATTTGAGAAACATAAATACAAACTGTATGATTAAAAGCCAATAATGAATATAAAATGGTAAGCTACATAATGCAATCTTTATATTGCATCAGAATTTATCACAGATGTGATGAAGTAAGATTTGATAGTTGAAGCATCCAGATAGTTTCTCCTTTAAGTTTCCAGCTTTTAGATGGGAATAAGCAATGTGTATTTATATGAAAATTGCACACCAGATCCTTTCTTCACTAACAGAAGAGAAAGAGAATTGTTTTTAGCAGTCTAAGCTGGCTTTACTAGTGCTAATTATTTTCTAGTAGTTAATGAAATAGATGAGATTATGGAATTTAACCAATGCAGCTAGAAGTGTTTTGCCAGACAGTTAGGATTTAGTAATATGCTGAAAGAAGTTAGCAAACAGTAATGGATAAATGAAAGCCTGCATTAATTTCAGAGTGGAATGCTTGTTTTTGCAGGTATGATGGGTTTTGAATATTAAGTGGCCATTTCCTAGACACTGAGTTCTGAAGAGCTAGTTAACTTAGACTGTAGGGATATTTAAAAGGCAAGATTATACCTTTTCTCAACAAGAATTTCCCTCCCCCCATATTATCGTTAATCATGTTGGTGGTTTGATCTGTGGTGGGTAATGGAACCCAAGTGACACTGGAAAATGTACTGTGTTTAACACTGGGTAAAAACTGTGCAAAAATGAAGAACAGGAAAGCAATGCATATGTGGCTTGTGGTAGGACAGTGATGTCTCGTGTGCTAATGAAGTCACTGTATCTGTGAGCAGACAAGTGTAAACTTGGGCAAAATCGAAGTGCTACTGTCTTCATGTACCAGTAGTAACTGAGAGTGTTGTGGACTGGGTTTGATTTGTGTTTTAACCCAAGACATGACCATACCCATGAAAATCTTAATTACGATTAAACAGCTCATAGCAAGTTTCCTTGTGAAATTATAGAGAATATTTACCAGTTTAAGAGTATTCATCCCTAGCGCTTAACACATATTTTCTGTAAGCTTTGAGGCATGTTCAGTGCTTTTGAATCAAGTCTGAATTAGGTAATGACTAGCCATGATAATAATCAAGATGGCCTTTTGGGGTGTATATCTGTTTTTTTGCTGTACCATGGGGACCATAGGGTCTTTATGTCCTCCAAAAAGAAAAAGCCAAACACAGACATTCACCTCTGACTATCCAGGTCTAGTCCTATCAGAGTAAGAAAGACATGATGGTGCTAATTTAAAGATATTTATAAACTAATTATAAAAAGAAACATACAAAATATACTAATGTAACAGCATTGGTTGCTTACCCATCTACCTATCAACAGTTAAAAACCTGATACCGTTAACTGTCAGTTATTTCTTGTGCTGTCAGGCATTTACAGTTACCACTCTGAGATAGTGTTTCTTCTGAACATGCGATCTTGCTGAAATTCATAGAATCTCTTCAGAATGAAACTAATTTGAAACAGAAAATTAAATGTTAGTTACATGTGATTAAAGATGCGAATTTTTTCCTGAGATCCTTTTGTTTGATATCAATGTGCTGATTTCTGTGAAACAATTATTTCAAGCTACCAAATCTCTGATACTCATCTTGTGAGTGGTTTTCGATCTGACTTTATTTTCCCACTGATAATATATTTCCTGTTGTTTGGAAACTACATGCAGCTGGCAACATCACTTTGAAATATTCTGATATTAAAATGTAACATGCAGTGATAAAGGGAACTACACTGATGTTAATTCTTAGTTTAACTGTGCCAAAAATTAGTGACTAGGAGTTGTAAAGTAATGAGATGGGCTCTGAAGCGAATGTGGTGATAAAATGATGATGTGTTTGGCCTTTGCTGCAAGGGCACCTGGCATATCTGTGTTGATGCTGTCGCTGAAGGACTTGATCGATCCTAAATTAGGCTTGTCTTGCCGAGGTCCACAGGCTGTTGCCCTTATTTTTTATGAAGAACAAAGGTTTTACGGTATAGTAAGCCTTTCACATGCATGACAAATTACAGATTGTTGGCACAAGCTCTGTGTCCTTACTATGGAACTGAGAGAAAATTTCAAGTAAAATATCACTTTAAGATTTGAATACAGTCAAAATAATTTACTTTTTTTTGTTTGTTTGTTTGTTTGTTTTGTTTGGGTAATGCACTAGATTGAAATGGCAATAACAAAAGGTCAGTTGGAACTATTAACATCTGCTGGAGTTTTTATAAGCAGATATAAATAAGTTACCTGAGGGATTTTGTGGGCAATCTTAGTAATCACCAGCCTGATCATCTTGACATGCTATAGCTGTGTTGGAGTATCTACAGCTAAAAAGATCTGGACCAAAATGGGCATTACATTGTTACAGCTTCAGGTGTGCTCTTTCAAGTAAAATGAAGTTGTTTGAAGAAGACCTGATAGGTAAAAACTGAGCTTAGAATAAATGAACTAATTTGTCTGAAAGTGATTAAGAATCACATGGATCTGGAGGGGGTTTATCAGTGGGGATTGGGCTAATTTGGTGGAAAGACAGCTTCTTCAGTGGGCACTGCTGGAGTCAGAGGAGGGCACAGCCTAATACTTTTGAATTAATAATGTCTGAAAACAGATTGGAAATCCCAGGTGGTTTCTTAAATTGGTTGTTTGTTTAAATAAGGTAAGAACTGTATTTTGATATGAGAGATGCCCCTTTGGGAATTATAGTAGGAAATAAGTATTCCCCAAATGATGTATGCTGGGTTTATGCACATCTATATTGCAGAATATATTTTAAAAATAATATACCAAGAGATGAATTGTGACTTGATTTCGGGATGCTGATTAATTTGGTGCTCAGTGTACATTTCCCAAAAAAGGTTAATGAATCTGTTGAACTAATGAACTTTTCTTAATTAATACAAGTTTCAGTTTTCTCAGAGCAAGGACATTTGAGAGCAGTGAATATCATACAAACAAATGCATATTCACCACATAAAAATACAGCGAATACTGAGTTATTTTGTTGCCTTTATACAAGACACTTAAGGAGTGAATCTGTGCATGTGTATGTAAATATGCATAGACATTTCAGGACTCTCTCCAGAGTATTTTTTATAGGTAGAGTTGAGTTTTTGTCCCTCTGAGACTCTTTTTCTTTGTGTAGCTATTTCACAGAGATGTAATTCCTATGAGATTTCCATCATTCTTTTAGTTAAATTGGCCTATAGATCCTAAGGTGGAAAGGTTCCTGCTCACTGAAGAGGCTTTTTTCCTTCACTAATGTCTAAAACTAAATCGCCCTGAGGCCTTGAGCAAATCGCCAGCCTTGTAAAAGAGTTTGCTCACCTAAGTGCTAAACGAGAGGTGGCAGGAGCCGAATGGAGGGGGATTCTCAGAGGAGTGCTGTATGTACCACTCCATATTTGCCTGAGGTGAAGTTACAAAGTGGTTCCTGTCAGTTGAGGTGAGCAGGTAACTGAAACAGGAGCTCAGGAACCGGGATGTAAAAGTTGCTGCGTGGCCCTGGCAGCCCATCCTCAGAGCAGCTGTCAGCGGGGCAGCTGGCATGCTCATGCTGATGTGAAGGTGTGCAGAACCCTCTGAGGGCCTGGGGAAACAGATGTTGGAATGAAACTTCTGTGTTTGCCTACCAGAGTCAGACTGTACCTTTTCATCCCTGGGTATCCCACTGACCATTTTACGGCTTTACAACATGCTAGGAAAATACTTCCTTTCATTTTCTTCCAATTTTGACTCTGTCTCACCCTGAGTTTGCACTTTGGACAATGCTTCATGGATTTTCTTTTTGGAGTCCAAACTTTGTGAAATTGGAAGGCTCAACTTGGCTTGTGTCAAGTGGCTGAAGCATTGCTTGTGGGTATCAGGGAGCAAATCCTTCAAGTCTCTTCTGTATTTCATAGTCTAAGTGAAGAAAACTTTTCAAGAGTGCAAACTGCATGTGCAGCTTCAAACTAGGGGAATTTTATTTCCTCTATAATTATATTAAATTCCTTAATAAAGAAAAAGGTATTAAATAGATCATTCCTATTTATAAAAGTAATATTTATGCTGTTACTCTGCTAAGTAGCTATTAAGGACTGTCAAAGATGATTTGCAAAATAGGAAGCTGAAGCTTAATTATGTAGACTTCTGCAGTTAGCAGGGCTCCCTGTTACATCCTTTTTCTGAAGCAGGAAATTTATTGAGCTCATAGACTGAAGTGAAGTACCTGGCTGTGAGGGAGAGCAGAAGGAAATACTGCTGTGGTGAAGGGTCATTCAGATGGATGTTCTGCTCTACAGTTTCTTTTGAAATGTAGTCTAAACTACCCTGCATTTGGGTAGCACTGGCTGCCTTTTGAGAACCTTATATACAAGAGTCCCTTTTCATTTTAGCTTGTGGTTGTGATAGCTGAAAGATCCCTCTCATTCTTTCCTTCCTTAAATTGTCTTCCAGTTTCTCAGAATGAGCTTTGAAGTAAGCCTGTGATTCTTTACGGCACTCCTGTATCAGTATGCAGCCCTGCAATGGAGTTACCCTTACTGATGTCTGGGATTACAATGAATAGTGAAAGATATTGTTGATTCTTTGTACTTGCTTGCTTTTCTGGTCAGAGATGATGGTCTGTAGAAGAGGAAGTAAACTTCTGTAAACATAGGGCACAGAAAGGGCTTGTAAGGAGTAACAGGGAGCCATGAAACTGTTCCAGAGGTGGGCAGATGCCTGTGACTTGGTTGATATTGAAATAATGCTACATAATCTTTTATATTACTTCAATTTCTTTTCATAGAGAAAGTCCCTTCTTGCTTCTAGTATAATTTTTGCCAATGACACCAAGCTGTATGGTTCGACTGATACGCTGGAGGGAAGGAATGCCATCCAGAGGGACCTCGACATGCTTGTGAGATGGGCAGAGGCCAACCTTATGAAGTTTAACTATGTCAAGTGCAAGGTCTTACACCTGGGTTGGAGCAATCCCAGGCATAGCTACAGGTTGAGCAAAGAGGAGATTCAGAGCAGCCCTGCGGGGAAGGACTTAGGGGTGCTGGTTGATGAGAAACTGAACATGAACCAGCCTCAGTGTGTGCTCACAGCCCAGAAAGCAACCGTATCCTGAGCTGCATCAAAAGGAGCGTGACCAGCAGGTCGAAGGGGGTGATCCTGCCCCTCTGCTCTGCTCTTGTGAGACCTCACCTGGAGTATTGTGTGCAGTTCTGGTGTCCTCAAACATAAAAAGGACATGGAACTGTTGGAACAAGTCCAGAGGAGGGCGACGAGGATGATCAGGGGACTGGAGCACCTCCTGTATGAAGACAGGCTGAGAAAGCTGGGACTTTTCAGCCTGGAGAAGAGAAGGCTGCGTGGAGACCTCATAGCAGCCTTCCAGTATCTGAAGGGGACCTATAGGGATGC
>JBCJKH010047344.1:9417-22844 GCA_039877255.1 Loriculus beryllinus
CAAGGCCAGGTTGGACACAGGGGCTTGGAGCAAGCTGCTCCAGTGGAAGGGGTCCCTGCCCGTGGCAGGGGTTGGAAGTGGATAATCTTAAGGTCCTTTCCAACCCAAACCATTCTATGATACAAATGCAGTGGTCTTTCTGCTTGTTCACTGCAGATATTTTTAAGTTACCATGTTTCAGGGGAGCACTATTTTCCCTTTCCATCACGCAGACGTTCCTCGGTTCGTAAACAGTTCTGGAATTCCATAAAAATTAGTAGGCTTGTAAAAAAGTAAACTGAAGATATTTGTTGCACCAGGGTAAACTATAACATCTCACTCTGGTGCATCATTGCCTCCAGTGAAAATAACAACAGAAGATTTATTGTGTACCTTCAAGAGGAGTTGACGAAATAAAATCTGAAGCCAAAGGTTTTCCACTGAAAATACTCACATTTCTGCCTCTGTCCAGGTAGCTCTTATAAATTCTGAGTTTTGCAAGAAGGGAAGCATAATAAAGGCAACAGCTTTCCTAGCACCAGACACAGCACATTCCTGGTTTAAGGATATACTACACATCAGCACTTCCATAAGGCTGCTGGGGGCTAATTCAGGTAATCTCCTTCCTGCCATGGCATCAGTCCCATGTCTGCAGTCACCCCTTGCTCTGGCCAGGGAGCCACTGCATTCCCCAGCACAATCCTTGCCCCAGCTCAGCACCATCAAAGAGGTAAATCAACAAATTCGAAGCTGCCTTGTAGCAATCCAATTATTTTACCATTTCAAAAGGTGTTGTATGCCTACTCCTGGTGTTGCTCAAGCACTGCAATAACCTTTTTAGCCCCAACATTCCACATACAGCTCTTCTTAGTGTTTTATTGCTAGGGAAAAAAAAACCTCCTATAGTCCTAATGCTGTTTTTTCTAATGGAAGTCAATGCTAAACACATAACCTTTCAGCAGAGATATATCTGCAGTGTAAGAAAGGAAGATCAGGAACATCTGTGAACTGTGGTCAAACTCTAAATGATTTTATTTAAAACCTAAATGGTTTTTGGTTTAATTAAAATTACTGTCACCAATTTCATTAGGACAATCCCACTGCCTTCCCTGTCATCTACATTGCCACAAATGGAAGGAATAAAGATATATTCCAGTAAACCACAGCATTTCTTCATTGTACTGAGTTCTGTCTGAGAACTTCACTCACATATTCATGCCAGAGTGGAGAGTAAGCTCTGATATCATTTTCTGCAGTTTGAACACTGCCAAGCTCTGGATCCAAGATTTTGTTTTAGTCTATGCTAAAAACCAGCTGTGAAATCTAGGTTTGTATCTGGGCTTAAATGTACATCGCATCATCTATAGGGAGAGAAAGAGAGAGGAAAGGCATTCCATTTCAGCATTTTATCTTGGATTTCTTATCCCCTCAGCTGGAACAACAACCTGTTAGGTGTGATCAGAATCTTGTTTGGAAGCTCTCAGATAAGAACAACCCACCACTGTTTACATTACAGACTTAAAATATGATAAAGTACGTTGTACCTTAACTCTCTAAGGCTTACTATAAGCTCTAGTATTTCCCTTACTGATTGTAAATCCAATCCCTCTGATTCTGCCTTGCCAGGAACAGTTCAGAGTGTGCCAGGTCAGTGTACTCCAATGTCAATCAGACATGGTTGCTTCTGAACTCCAAGTCACTGGCAGTGATCAAGGCAGATACGGGAGGACCCACGCCTGGGCTCTGCCCTTGCACAGGTACTAGGGAGATCTGGTCAAGCTTTGCTCACATGTAATGTAATGCATCAAGCTCCTCAGGATGCACCCTCTAAAAACACAGTTTCCAGCCTTTCTAATAAGAGCCAGGCTGATTCTTCACTCCTTCAAATTTACATGTCTTTCCATGGTGGGCACTGGGGAGAGGAAGAATTGGGAAGGGAGAGGAGGGAAAAATTCCACCAAAAAGGGCAGACATGGGGCTTCTCAGAGGTAGCCAGCAAAAGCTCACACGAACAGCCCTGCTCATCCTTTCCATACAGGCACACAGCTCCACCCAGAAACTCACCAGTGGCCTTGGACAGGGAATGAACTGACCTTCCTCAAAGCCCTGTTCTCTTTCTTGGCCCAGGACAGACCCTGGCAGTGAGCAGAGGAGCCAACAGCTCCAGTGAATCCATCCATTGCAATGCTGTATGTTGTACCTCTTCTGTTTTCAAAAGCTTTCACCAGAAAGGCTTGCTAGCAAATAATATGAAAATACAAGGATGAAGGCAAGCAGGTTGTTGGTGCAGAGTAACACTGCCTGCTGCCTGTACAAGCTCTACTTGGAGATGATGCAGCAGGATATGAATGTGTGATGCTCAATCACCACATAGAGGCTAAGCACAACTACAAAAACAAAACTGCATCACGATCACTTGGTGAAGAACGTTAACTCTGAGGCTTCCTCCCACACTTGGGCAGTGCTGTCACTGTTCCCAGTCATCTTCAGACCCCCAGATCATTGAAGACAGTCCAAATCTATTGCAATCTAAGAAAAAAAGACTGCTAATAAAACCAGCAAACTGCTTTGAGCTTTGTGTGTCTGCAAGCAAGATGCATGGCAAGTGCAGTGCATCCAAGAGGAACGAGAAGAAAGAAAACTTAATATAAATGGTCAAAAATGCATGGACTGGATCTGCAGTTAGCCCATGTGGACAAGGTTTGTTTCCACCTGCCTATTTCAATACACTCTTACAACCTAAATATGACACAGGACGCACAAGGGGCTCATCTCAGTTTAGGGAAGCTAGCTGTGGACATTAAGAAAAGCCATCACAGATGGAGCTCAGTCATGACTGAGTTCTGCAAAAGTGCCTTTGGGCAGAATCACTGTGGCTTTCTGTAAACCAAAGGGGCAGAGATTGCACTGGGGGGTTGTGGCTGCTGCTGGCCCCATGTGGTGAGCAGGTCACCTCTATGATGAGCTGGCCAGTGTCCCATCCATTAAGGCAGCCCTGGAGAGCAGCAGTGCAGGTCACACTCCAGTCTCCCGGTTTGGATTTTTTGGCACAAGTCTGCTCTGTTGCTAAAGCCACCCAGAGCTCTGCCTCCAATGTGTGAGCTGCCAAGTGTGGGGAGATCAAACCACTTTTGTGATGTGCTCTGTAAAATTAGGCTACCTCGTCAAGTGCATTTGATCAGCTCCCACTTGAAAACAGCCTTTCACAGACTGTGAAAGCTGTGGCCTGGGAATCACCAGCTTTCTATGCTCTTCTCGGGTAGAAAGTGACATTTCCATAATGACAGGCATGATAGAGCAGCAGGAAAAAACAGAGCACTTACACCTAAATTACAACACCTGCAGGAAAAACAAGTATCAATGGGTCTATTGAGTGATTTTGGCCATAAAGGCTATGCTCTTTGCTGTCCTGCATGGCCCTTCCCTCACAGCAACAAGTGTCTAGTCCCCTCCAAGACAGTCACTTCAAAGCCATGCATCCTGTGCAAGCACCACATTACTTCCTAAATCCCACCACACTGCCTGACAGCAGATCCAGAGGGTTAAAATCTATGTACAAAAGGTGTTTTTTTGTATGCTGTGCACTAAGGCACTTAGCAGGTCAGACAGCTTGTACGTGGAGGGAGCTGACTCTCCCCACCTGAAGACTGGACAAGTCCCAGAATCACCACTGATCTTATCTTCCTGTTGCACTGGTTGTATCTGCCTGAGCACACACATTCAGTTAATGCAAGGCTGATGGCATTGGTTTGCCTTAAAGAATGAGAAATGCTATAACAAGTCTCACAAAAATATCATCTGAACTGCAAGAAAAGGTTGGCAGAGAGCTGGAAAGCTTGGCAGAGCACATTTGCACTTCCCACAGCTGGAACTGGGTGTGCTGATAGCCCCAAACCCACTGGGAGTGCAGGTCAGAGCACTGCAAATAGATCTCTTTGTGACATCTTTTCACTTGCAAAAAGGGGACGTTTCTGCTGAGAAATAGGAGTGAATAATCCAGCTGGTCAGGAATAAGCAGCATCCCTCTCCCTTTGCCCCTTGCAGACAGAGATCCAAGCAGAAAGGTGGTATGCACTTTCAGCAAAGGCCACTTCCTTGACACAGCAATGTGAGCGCTGTATATATCTCCAGTACAAAGATCCCCTCACGTACACAATGCCCTGGTACCTGCTGTTTGCAGTCCCCAAATCCTGCAAGCTGTGCTGGTGACAGCAAGAGTCACAGCAGGTAAATGGCGAGAGAACAGGAGCAAAGGATGATCCAAAGGCACAGAAATCTGTGGAAAAAGCCCTGCTTCCTTCAGGGCATGTTGGGTACTCCAGAGTAACACCCTGGCATAATCCAGCCAGTCCCGCTACAGCACCTTCTCTCTAAAAGCTCAACTTCTAACAGATACAAATGTGTCTGACATTTTAATAGGCAATCCATAACAACAGGAAATACTGAGGCAGACTGACCTAGTTTATGCCTGCATTTGAATAAACTAAGCTTTAAAAGCAGCCACTTGCTTTCTTTAGTGCAAACGTTATTTAGCCATTTGGTGGAATATCATACAGATTTCCTTTGCTCTCCATCTTAAGCAGCACCCTACAGCATACAAAGATGGAGGTAAAGTATTTATAAATCACCATCAATTTAACACTATCCAGCAGGGAATCCATGTTTGATTTGATGCAGTTCATAGTTTACTTCATGCTTATTAAATATGGATACAAAATGTTCTTTATTTTCTGTTAGATAACAGTCCCTCTAGAGAGAATCTTCATAAATCAAGGTGTAGTGTAATGTATCTGACACTTCAGTAAAGATTTTGTGGCTGTTCACGTCGATGGCTGTGTTTGCACTGTCAAGAGAGCTGGAGCCAGTCTGTACCCAACGCCACCCCACCAACAACCACTGCTGACCTGTGCTTGCCTGGTGCTGGTTTACAAAGCAAAGCAAAACTCCATCCAAGTTCACCAGCATGAAACACCAACACATGGAGAATTCAGACCAGCCAAGAGACAACTCTTCTTTCTCCACAGAACCTCACTGACCCCTGAAAACCAACTCCACAAGACAGCAGAGGTCAGCAGCTGGTGGAAACAAGAAGTCATTTTATCCAATAGCAGCATTACACCATGGACCAAAGCTGCTGCCCCACAGCACAGCACTTCTCCCCTGAAGATAAATAATGAATGTATTCAACAACTGGCCTCAGCCTGAGGTTCAAGGTGCCTGCTCACTGCCATCCAGAGAGACTGCTAGCAGCACTTCCACAGCACTTGGAGCCAAAAGGCATATAAGCAATTCCCTCATTGAAGTGCAGAGAAGGATACAGTGATATTTGCCTGGCTGCTGTGAACCTGTGCGTTGGCCTCAGGTCTCACACACACCTCCATCTCAATGGTTTTTTTGCCTTTTGGGAACTATACAGTCCCATTAGGCAATATGAGGTACAGTACAGTAAAGGATTAAACCCAGCTACCTGCTACACTGCCTGATGGCACTTCTTATGCTGGCAAGCTGCAACATGAGCATGTACAGCCAAGTTCTACAGAGCTTTCTCTGAAGTGCCAGCTATGGTTGCTTTTGGATGGACACACCAGTCTGTGACAGGAAGAGGAGGAAGAGAGGGTGGAAAGCCATTAGGATTGCAGCCCTTCTTCCTACCCAGGTTCAGAAACCAGCCCACCCTTTAGGCCACTCGCTCACTAGGAAGAGGCAGCCCAGCTGTAAGCAGCATTGCTTGCAATGCACATCATTCAACTGGACACCCCAGAGGACAGATGTTCAAATCCCAGCGCTCTTTGCCCAGCACCTGTTAACAGAAAGGAATTCAGGCTGGGGTAAAACAACACAACTCCTGTGCTTCCCAGGCAATAACAAAACTCACGTGTTAAATTCACCTGTAAGAACAGGAGAGGAATGGAAATTGCTGACAGAAGTTAGAGCCCAGGCACTGCAGAGTCAATGTTTGAGGAGGAATAGGGAGGAAGAAGAAAAATCACTGTACAGTATTTTTCTTTGTGCCTCTCCAAAGTGTCAAGACCTTTCTTCCCCAAAGTATTCTCCAAGAGCCTTTTGTTTCCAAAAAAGAAAAGACAATTCCATCTCACCAGCAGAACTGACTGCATATATAATTAGAATTTTTTTCCCTTCTTTAGTGACTGCAAGCTGACTTTCTTTCAAGTCTCATACCATATCCATGGCTGTGCTGAAGCCCACGGTCAGATATGGGGCATATTTTTGGGTGACATGGCTCAGTGTGAGGCGTCCCTGCCCATGGCAGGGGGTTTGGAACTGGATGATCTTAAGGTCCTTTCCAACCCTGACTATTCTATGGTTCTGTGGTTCTATAGTCCATGAGCAATCAGGCTTCATTACTTCCTGGTTCTGGTATCTGCTCCTCATTTAGCTGCCTTTACAAAGCTGAGCAGAGTCCAGTCCAGTTGAAGCTGTCTTTTCAAGGTCCCTGATCTGCCATCCTGACAGCCCAGCATATTGTTCCCACTGGGCACTCAGTGATGCAGTTTCTGGCATAGGCTGTCATTATAAGGGAAAAATGCTGTGCTGGATTGACCTTGGCTGTACACAAGACACCCACCAAGCTGCTCTATCAGTTCCCTCCCCAGCAGGACAAGGGAGGGTGTGGGGAGGAGAAAACAGTATGGACAAAAGCTTGTGGTTCAAGATAAAGGCAGTTTAATAAAGCAGAAGCAAAGGCCATATGTGGAAGCAAAGGAAAACAAAAGATTTATTCTTTACATCCCATCAACTGGTAACAATCAGCCACATCCTGGGATGCAGGGCTTCAGTATGGATAGCAGTTCCACCGGAAGACAAATGTAACAACAAATGTCCTTTCCCTCCTCCTTTCTCTCTGCTTTTATTGCTGAGCAGACATCATATGGTAGGAATATCCCTTTAGTCTGCTTGGGTCAGCTGTCCTGGTTGTCCCAAAATCTTGCTCACCCCCAGCCAACTACTGAGGGGCAATGTTGGAGAGACACCCCTGATGCTGTGAGCACTGCCCAGCAGTAGCCAGAATGCTGGTGTGTTATCAACGCCTTTCTAGCTACCAATAAGAACCACAGCACTATGAGGGCTGCTATGGGGAGAATTAACTCCATCTCAGTCAGATCCAAGTGTCAGAAACTCAACAGATTTTGAAAAGGCATATATCTGGCTCAGAATTACTGGTTTATTAATGCACTTAATTTTGCATCTGTGTGTGCCTGATGCATGTAACCTTTTGCTTTGAGCAATGAGAAAATAAAGAGCATAATACCCTGAGCTTTGAGAATGCACTAAAAAAGTCAACTGTCAAAACTCTACTCTTAGGGAAAGGTTTATTTTCATAGTCTGTCACTATAATCAGATCAGTGTCTTCATCTCTCTGCACTATCCTTACATTTCGCCTGGACAGTAACATTAGTCATAATAACACCACCAGTCAAAGACTTCAAAGACAACAATAGAGCACAGTCCATCCGCAGCATGTGGCTGTGCCCATCTGCTGCAGCTCCAGACAAACTTCCCTGGGAACTCCCTGCGGAGGGCTGTCTGTGCTAGTGAGACACACACATGCATCTTAAAAACCTGAGCTTCATCCTGAAGTCCAAAATCCCTGGGTTGTGTGGGTTTAGGCCACTGATGTTAATGTACTCACTAGTCTTGAAAATGTGTGAGCACCTTCTGAGAGTACATTGCAGCACTGGTATTCAATGGTTGATAGTATGCTAGTTACTGCCAGGCATGAAGTACCACAATGCAAGAAAACTAGCACAAAGCCAACATGCTGCGTAATGTTTCCATTAATGGCCCTTCAGCAAGGACTACAAGGGAAGGCAATGCAAGAGAACAGGGCACTGACTGCAGCCAAAGCACAAGCAGTACTGAAACAGACCCCAAAGTGGTGGCTGAGGGCGTTTGTATGTGACAGGGAATGACAAAATCCCCCTAAGAAGAAAAGCCAGAATATGCTCCTTACCCTAGAATGCTTGAGCTCCAGCAAGGATACCAGAAATAAATACATCAAGATTAGTCCCTTAGAGTGGTGAGCTGAGGCTCCTCTTCCCTGCTGAAAGCTTCACCAAGGAAATTGGCTTCCTGAGACCAACACAAACTCATTTTACTGAAAAGGCCCATGCCAGTTAAAGCCTTTGGTCCAAGACCTGAGTGCTCCTCAGTTGCAGCAGTGCAAAACAGAATCAGATCCCATCTAACAAATAGCAAATATCCTTGAAAAGGGGTAAAAGAGGAGGTAATTTTCAATTCAGTATTTGGTTTTACTTATGGGAGACTCTTAAAAGAGCCATTTCTGTACACTTTTATCATACTCTGATTATCTTTTGTATTCCAGGACAGCCAGGACACCCAGCATTTGCTAATATACCCTCGGGCAGCTGCAGCATGTGAGTCAAGAGCAGTCTGTTTCCATGAGGACTTTCTGAGAGAAAACCCATCCACTCGGTTTTCTTATAACCCCGCCACCATTACAGTAGCTGCTGGCATCCAGCTGTCCTTGTAGCATGCCTCCAAGAGGTGAAATCCCTATGGACAATCTGGGGGCACACTGAGAGTCCAGCCCAGAGAAAGAGTGAATTCCTGCAGCACAGGATGACTGCTTGCCAGCTGTAGGAGCCCATGTATTTCAGCAAGGTTTGTCCTTTGCAATAGAAGCATTAGGGTTATTGTTCACACTGCACTGCTATTTTTTAGTGCTTTGAGATATGCCTTTCTCTAGAAAGCATCTTCTTTTAACAAAGACAATTCTTTAGCAGAGCATTCCTCCGATTCATCATCTTCACCACCACTTGTGTGTTTATAAAACTCCTGCCACCCTTTAAACAATCCTTTTGCCACCAGATTCTGAGAGCCTCAATCAATACTGCTTTCAGTCACTTACACAACTCTACTTTTTTTAAGTGCAGACCTCCAAAAAAGATTTTCACTTAATGACAAAATGGCTTGAACATGCCTCTAGCCTGGAGCCAGCTGATTCCCAGCTGCAGGAAGCTAGGGAGGAAATCTGCTATCCCTGCACTGAAATAAAGCTGCCTAGGTGCAACTCTCATTTAATCCAGCCTCCTTTCAATCAGGGGTATTATGGATTCATCTCCAAGCACTTACGCTCTTCCATTTAATCTTCCCTTATCTCCAAGTGCATCCAAGTGCTCCAAGTGGAGCATCTCATTTGAATTAAGAGGCTCACTGCTAATAAGTTCAGGAACAGCTCTGGAGCAGTGTTCTGGAAAGGCCATACAAGATGCTCCTCAGCCCTCTCCTAGAGCACGTAATGCAGTTGCTTCCCTTTGCAATGCAACATCCAGATTCATCTGCTACACACTCAATCACACTTGGACAACCAGCTGAAAGCAGAGGACAAACCAGCCTTCAGAGGTTGCAAATCAGGGTCCACTGGTCCCATGGTTGGCCACTGCACTGTATGGGAGTGAGGGCAGCAACTCCAGCGCCAGAGGCTTGCAGAGTGAAGAGGCTGGGTGATGACCCAAAAGCTGGTGCCTTAAATGACAGCTACTGGACAGATCTGACTGGTGCATTTACTCCCTTCTGTGGGGGCGGAGATGGGGTGTTGGGTTTTTAGCTCTATGCTTTTAGTTAAGCCACAAGGCTGCGATGTTCTCTGCACTCACACTGTGGCTCTGAAGGAGATTTCCTGGAGACAAATCTCTAGTCAAACGAGTAAATCTCCTGCAGGTTTCTTGCCTCTGTTATTACAAACTGCCTCTTCCAGCTTGAGCAGGGGATCCTTTCAAAATTACTAAAGCAATAAAGAGCTGGAAGAGAAAGACAAGAAAGGACAATATGGATTTTTGCAGGAGGACAGAGCAGGAAGGCACTGCTGTCCTGGCATCCAGTGAGACACAGGAGAGTGTCAGAAGAGCCACCAAGGGACAGTTTGGGATGTCCGCACCAGGCAGTTAGCCAAGGCTGTGAGGCAGGTTCTATGCCAGTCCTTCTCTCATCCATCCGGATGCTCCTTGCCATGGTTTTGGAAGTGCTTCATGAATGTAAAAGATCAGAGCTGGGTCTGAAACTCTCTTTTGCTCAGGAAGTGTGAGCTCACTGGTTTTGCAAGCTAATGCAGTTGAACTGGTCAGGGCACAGGATCTTTCCCCAGTGAGACACCATCGCATCCTCCATCAATACAACTGAACAAAAACCTGTAGATCACAATCATGCTGTATACCCCCAGAACTCTCAAACAGCTGCAAAAATAATTAGGACATGATAATTTAGGAAGGGTCTAAGCATATCTACATTCATACCCAGGCTACTTTCAGCAGTTGATCAGAGTGCATCACATAACTGGAAGAGAGCCTTCCCCACAAGCAGTAAAATACATTTATTCTTTGTTCAGGTTGCTACAAAGCCTAGCACAAGAAAGTTGTGTTTCATGGTGAGGGCTATTCTGTACTTTTGTGAAAGAAATATTTTAAAAATAGATTTAAAAAAATCACTACCTGCAAACCAAAGGCACGTCAAAGGTGCAGAGCTGAGATTCCCAAGCAACATGGCCTCGCGCTCTTAGATAGCCCTGTTACTCCCCTGAATGTAAATGATAAAGACATCATGTAACATGGAAAAGAATGAAAGATTCCCTTCAGAATACAAAATAACTTCCTGGCAGGCTCAAAAGGTAAGAAGCAGAAGAGAAGTGAAGGCAAGCACCCCAACAGTGTTTTCAAGCATCAAATGCTACACCCAGACTAAAAGAAGAAAATCTATTACTCTTCTTAGGAGAAAGTCACAGGCTCTTGATTCTCTCCAGACATGAAAACAATGAACAATCTTTCAAGACAGAGGAGAGAGATGTTTTGCTACTTTCTGTTGAACTTTTCTCAGCAAAATCACTATTTTACCAATAACTCACTTTTTCCCTGGCATTTGTGCTTTGACCTAGTATAGAAAAAAGATCTGTAGACAATGTGAGAACACACGGTTCTTTCAGAAGCAATCACACATCATTTGACTGGACACTGCATCTCTGCAAACACTGCAGGAATAAAAATGACCATACCCAACACTTTCTTCAATGCCTTCCAAGTATGTTCCTACCCACAGTCTACATGAACATCCCACTGAAAACAAGATAGAACTGTTTTAGAAAGCAAAGGTCTCGGTCATTGTGAAGGGTATCTGAACTCACTGCTAACCTGCACTGCCCAGAAGTGGGGCTGTTCCCAAGCCAATCCATCAGGAAAATACAGAAAGAGCCATCCAACTCTGTGTTTCCAGACAAAAGCAGTAAATCCTGTGGCAGAAATCCACAGGCTGGGGTGAAGCAGACTGAACATAAAAAAAATACAATTTTACTAAACTAAACCTTCTCCAGAAACATGTTATAGTACACAGCATATTGACTTTCTTAAGCAGAAACTGAAATACACAGTTGGCTAACCCCAGATTTTGTATATCCTCGATGAGGCTTCTCAGCCAAATTCCAAGGGTGAGGACCCCAAACCAAATGCCAGAAAAAGCGATGGAAAAACTCCCATTACACTGGAAGGTATTTAGATGTGGGCCATCTACTATGCCCTCTTGACAGAGCTATTCATATTTACACCAGGAAAATCACCCACAATTTAGGAAACACCCTTTTTGTGCTTGTCAGTTACCTTATTCCAGACACACTCCAGTAGCACCCCACATTCACCACAAAGCATGTCACTGAAACCAGGCATTTAGGCAAGTTATGCCACCAGTAGGACATCTGGAGTCCAGAATAACTTCCTTTATCAGCTCCTTATCTACTCAATGAAGCAATCAAACTCTCCACCAAGTACATTATCACCTGCACTCCTGGGCACTTGAATAGAAACCAGTGGCATTCCATGATTCGTTCATCTACCATACTCATAAAATGATTGTTAATTTTACAAGTACTCAAAATACAAGCACCTAACATGTACTAACAAAGATAATACAGCCAACAAAAACAAGCCCTACTCTCTCCATACAAACCCCCTAAAAGCTGGTTCCTTTCGTTGTTCCCATAATTTCTGATAACCTAATTTTACCAAGCAGTTAAAACCATTGTCCTTACTGGTACTTATCTTCAAAGGGGAGCCACCAGTTCAGCCCATGGCCAGCTCATGCACTTGGGACTGTACCTGCAGCCAGGAGTAAAAGCTGGTCTCACACTAGCAAATATAAGCAAGGTCTGGAGCTTTGGAAAAGGTCTTTTCAAATCTGATTAGGCTGAGGAACTTCTAAATGAGAGGCAACAGTAGAACAGGGAAAGAAACACGACTGTGCTGAAGGAGGAATTCAAGCAGAGGGTCATGAAAAGCTGCATTTTCAATCTACAAAAGGGAATTTATTTCACAAGCTAGTTGCTAGTTCCAGCCAAACTGGCACTTCAAACTTTGAAGAGATGGTGGGAGAGGAAATGGAGCAACAAACAGTTGATTTTTAGGACATTTTACCCTCATTATTTGTTAGGTTACAAAATACTGATGACAATCTCTGTGCATTTGATTTTAAGTATGCAAGTAGCCCAATGTAGTTCAGTCTCAGACAAAGTTAAGCACATACATGCAGGATCACTGTACCTTTATTTAGGAACCGTGCACTTGTCCATTTCTCAACTCAACACTAGATCTTCTCAGATGCTTTATGTTCACCACTAGAAAGCATAATAAAGCTTTTTTTCCTTTGGCCTAAAGAGATTAAATGCCTTAACAGGTGGAATTTGTCCTACTTCTCTGCCAAACTGTTACAGGAAACAAATAACATTTTCACTAGACTTAATTAAAACACAGTTAACAGCCAAAGTGCAGTGAACCAAATACAGCAAATATTTTACTGTAAGAAAAGATGTTATACACTGTACTGGCTATATTATATATTCGCTATATATGTTCATATTAAATATAAACAAGAATGTATGGTTATTGAATATGTTAAGTGTATACATACTTTTTTTACTTATATATGTTGAAACATAAGGAAATTGAACATCAATACTTTAACTTCCATTGCTTTCCCTTATGGTAAGTAAATTACTCACCAAGTTGCTGTGTGGCTACAACTGATGTGTTCAGACTCTGAGCTTGCACATAAGTACTTCTGAAGTCCCTGTGCTATCCTTGCATGCCCAGAGCAGCACTCTGCACAACCACTGATTATACTTGTAGCCCTTTGAAGGCAATTTAATCCAATATATTTGAACCCCCTGAAATGAAAGGGCATATAGAAGTATCACAAGTCATTAAAAATACAAACTACTAAAAGGACAGCAAATTATTCTTGCCAAGTGATATATCCCTGGTTTGATAAAAAGGACATGGAACTGTTGGAACAAGTCCAGAGGAGGCCACGAGGATGATCAGGGGCTGAAGCATCTCCCATAAGAAGACAGGTTGAGAAAGTTGGGGCTGTTCAGCCTGGAGAAGAGAAGGCTGCGTGGAGACCTCAGAGCAGCTTCCAGTATCTGAAGG